>JAQGBT010000681.1:0-44723 GCA_034698585.1 Disparrhopalites patrizii | reverse complement strand
GCAGGAACATATAAAAGACAACGAGGGAAAACGGGAAGGAGAAAAACGTCAGAAAATAGAGTGAAAATGGAGAGATAGGTAACATCTAAAATGGAGAAGAGACTGTCTAATAAAGAGTGAGAAGCAGAAGTGCAAGTAACAAAGAGAGGAAGAGAGAAAATAAGAGGCAAATAACAAAGAGAGGAAGAGAGAAAATAAGAAGCAACTAACAAAGAGAGGAAGAGAGAAAATAAGAAGCAAATACCTTAGAGAGGAAGAGAGAAAATAAGAAGCAAATAACAAAGAGAGAAAGAGAGAAAATAAGAGGCAAATAAGAGAGGAAGAGAGAAAATAAGAAGCAAATAACAAAGAGAGTAAGAGAGAAAATAAGAAGCAAATAACAAAGAGAGGAAGAGAGAAAATAAGAAGCAAATAACAAAGAGAGGAAGAGAGAAAATAAGAAGCAAATAACAAAGAGAAGAAGAGAGAAAATAAGAAGCAAATAACAAAGAGAAGAAGAGAGAAAATAAGAAGCAAATAACAAAGAGAAGAAGAGAGAAAATAAGAAGCAAATAACAAAGAGAGGAAGAGAGAGAAAGTGAAATACCATAGACAGCAAAAAGAAATGAGAAAAGATAGACGATGGGAGGGATTGAAAATAAAATTTGAGAAAGAGAGACAACGAGAAAAGATAATTAAAGAAAAAGAGATGACAGGAGATACTTACAGAAAAAGAGAAACAGTGCAAAAACAAATATACATGGAAAAGTATTAACACTAAACAATAATGGTACTCAGGAGATCATAGACGAAAGAAGAAGGGAAATAAAAAGAAAGGAAAACACCCAAAAGGTGCAGACAGTAAGAAAAAAGAAGCAGGGAAAATTGGAGAAAAATGGAAGAATATCCTGGGTCGGATTGAGAATAAAAGGTAGAGAAAGGGTGGAAGCATACGTAAAATCAGGGAAGGAAATACAATAAATGTTACATCCCATTGATCTGAGGAAGATTTCTCCCTCTGTCCCTTTCTTTTCCCCAGCACCTCCACCGCCGTCCATTGTTCTGACCATAGCAACAAGAAACATATTAGACTGATCACTCACATGCTTTCTCTCTCTCTTTCTTGTACAAAGAGAAAGTAAGAGAGTTCTAGAAAAAAAGAAGGCCAAGAGGAAAAAAGGGACATGAAGCCGGATAGGAAAATGACACTTTCCCATGTAGCCGTT
Source organism: Disparrhopalites patrizii (assembly GCA_034698585.1). Classification (NCBI taxonomy): domain Eukaryota; kingdom Metazoa; phylum Arthropoda; class Collembola; order Symphypleona; family Sminthuridae; genus Disparrhopalites; species Disparrhopalites patrizii. The sequence goes on along the minus strand of JAQGBT010000681.1, from coordinate 43,518 downwards.
GCTCAATTTTTATGTTATTGCTCCCACTCACTTGCACCAAGGAAGGAAGAAGTAATGTAGGGACATATGTATGTTCTGGTTGTGTGTTGAGGACGGGGAAAAAGGGGGAGAAAATCAGACAATGGGATACAATGACACGGACTTGGCAAGATGTACAATGTCGCAGAAGAGGAAGATGGGCCTTTGTGTGTCCAGGCACAAAAGAAAGGGATAAAGAGCAAGTGAAAAGAGCTTTCTTTCATTCCTTTTCTTCTTCGTCATCATCATCATCATCCTCCTCCTCCTCCTCTCCTTCTTATCCCGGCGTCTATAATATAAACAATGTGCCGAATGTGTTTCGTACTTGTCCTATTTTCTACCCCAAAGCTCTGCAGCATTAGTGGTATGTGCTTATTATTATTGTACCGCCAGAATAAATTTACTCACTCGCACAAGGAATGACTTACAATATGAAGGACTGAAAATGGGCGTAAGTGCAATGACATTTCCTTTCTTACCAAACGATATGAATACGGATGATGAAGAATCAAATAATAGATAATGTGGAAGGTGTGACGATGACGAGAGATATGGAGAGTTAAGGCAAACAAAAAATGGTAGGGAAATATTCGTATTTATTTAATTAATTTATTTGTATTCATTTTTCATTCAAAATAGTTATACCTAAAGCAATTTGAGCGGTAAATGTTAGAATAGGTACCTATAAAGAGACTAAACATTTTTATTGCTGCAAATATTTTATAAAGGCATTGGTGGAGAAAACAGGCTCAAGAGTGCAGGTACAGAAATAAAGTAAGAGCAAAATTAGAGACACAGAAATAAAGAAAGACGAAAAGTTGATGAACAGGATAAAAAATGTAAAAACACTCAAAAGCAAAATTCTAGAAATACAATCCAGATGAAAAGAACGATGATAAAATCCAACATGAAAGCCAATTATCATATATATAAAATAATTACTTAGTTATAATTAAAATTCAACAATGCGAGAAAATACAAAAGCAGAAACAACAAGGATGTCAAAAGATAACTTTAAAGAGGAACTACGGAAAGAAATAATATTAGAGACAAGCATCTGCGGGGAAAAAATTGAAAAACGACAGAGACGAGAAGAAAGATTCACGAGGCAAGCAGAGCGAGACAAGAAAAAATAACGAGGCAGGGAGAGCGAGGCGGGAATAAAACGAAGAACATATTGGAGAATAACACAAAATAAAATAAAAGACAAAGAAAAGTAGACAGAGAAAGAAAACGTAATAATAATGCGAAAAGTGAAACACAAAAAAAAGGTGGAGGAAAAAAATTAAAATAATACAAAAATTCCAAAATGAGCAAAACAGAAATAATCGAAAAACCTTGAAGCACAGAAAGAGTCTGAATGAGAGTCTAAAAAGGAGACAAACAAAACCACTAAAAAATAACACACAATCAAAATTTTTAGAGAGCAGAAAGCCTAAAGAACTTTCACCGGGAGCACGAAAACATAAAACGGGGAGGAGAAAATCCGTAAAAAAATAATAAAGTAAGAGCACGTCCCGGCACCATCTCTTCCTTGACAATAGGAAAGCGAAAATAAGTAAAAAAAATAAAAATAAAAGAATTTACTCATTTTACAACAGTCTCTCATTTCTCATTCCCTCCTAAAGATCATATGGCATTAGAAGAAAAACAACAACAGTCAAAGTGGGTCAACAAACATTTCCCTCCATCTCTTTCTTCTCCTCTTTATTTATATATCCTCATTCCATCTCTCTCTCCCTCTCAAAAAATTCCATCTTCTCCATATGAATGCAAGAGAAAAACTCGTAAAAAGAATGGATGGGAGAGGGAAGAGAAAAAAAAGCTTACACACACACAAAGCCAAGAGGATTTAAAAGCTCTCTTCTTCTTCACAACTTCTCCATGAATTGAAAATCCCTCTCTCACTCCACCGCTGTCGCCTTCCATTTTGCACATTGTTTATTTTTTAAAAGAAAAACAGAAAGGAGCTAGCCAAGTATTCGTAATATAAAATAGAATGGGAGAGAGAGAAAATGTGTGCACGTGTGTGTGTAAATGAATATTATTTTCATTTCCTTTCCCACCCCTTTCGTCCCCTTTCCACAATGCTCCACCTTACACATGGCAAAGGGTAATAATAATAATAATATTACCACACCGGATTTTCCAACTCCTGTCAGACCTAATAATCGTAATACAGGCGGCGTGAACTTTCATGCTATTTACAATTGAAAGCCATAGTTTCAAAGCGGCTTACGTCCATTTGGTGACATTTTTCTGGGAGATGGGAAGGGATTTCATTTCTGAATATATTCGAACGGAGAATATACATTTTGGGGGGAATTTGTTAAGCTTCTCCCAACCACTAAGCTATTACAAAATTTAGGAAAAAACTCTGCTGCAGTGCGTTCATTTATTGGCAAAAATTATGTTGCAAAATCTGGACTTGAGCCATTTTGAAGCTCTATCTTTCATTTATACACCTTTTCATATAGATACTTGAATAGACCCTCGTAACAAACATGCAAGAAGTGGATATCGTTATTGGGATCAAAGCAAAAAAAAGTAATATGGAACTGGTTATACAACTTTCTCCTACAGCTTTTCAAGGAAATGTTTTCCCTGAAAAGCATTTCATTTTCTGCACAGGGAAATTCAGAAAAAAATGAAATTATACAAAACACGAGGAAAATATAAAGCCAAAATAGGGAAACCAAACCTGGCTATATTAGTATGGAGAAAGTTACAAATGAAGCTAGTGCATGCCCTCCTTCAATTTAAATAAAATGCACTTAATAAACAAAGGAAAGTTGAAGATTACCGGGAAGAACAGTAAGCTAGAGAAGGCCAGGAAGGGTATTAAGATAACTTCTGGGACACTTTCAAGTTTACAGGCTATAAAATGTCCAGAGAAAGCAGGTGAAGAGAAAAGGCAAGGAATCAGCTGGAAGTTCTCGTGCTCTTCCTATACATTCGTATGTAAGTAATGCGTATACGTTATGAATAAAAAAAATTCAACTCCACGGGGTAGAGCTTAAGCACGGGAGAGCTTACAAAGCTCCATTAGATAGAGGCAAAAAGAAAGGGTAAAGGAGGGAGAAAGTGGAAAAGTCGAGTAATACATCCCATGGAAAAAAGTACAGAAGGCCGGAAGAAATGTATGAAGAGTGTGAGAAAAAAGAAAGGACGGAGGAGGGAAAAAGAACAAGTCCAGCCAAGACTCAATGTCTTCTGGCGGGTGGTGTGTGAAAGGAGGTGGTGGATGGTCTCTGGGAGAAAGCTTTACGGGAGGTAAAGCTCATGTGTAAAGGGTGAAAGCATGGGAACTATGCTCGGAGTAATAGCAGCAAGTAGCAGGGGCATAGCATTGGTAGTTTACATTATGGTGCACAATGAGAATGGAAAAGAAGCGAGGGAGAAAACGATAAAAATAGAGAGAGAGAAAGAGAAAGTCAGCAAGAGAGAGCAAACCAAAAAGAGAGAAAGAGAGAGCGAACCAAAAAGAGAGAAAGAAAAGAGAACGAGAAAGAGAGAAATAGAGAAGGATACAGGGAGCGCGAAAAGAAAAAGGAGCCAACGGGAAACGGCTGTTGAGCCAAGCTTAAAGCTTAATTTGGTCGTCGTATCGTATCGATCGGAGAATCTGTGAAACCACAATGTTTGTACTTTACTTGACTTTCTCTCAGCTTTATATACTTTTACTCCTCACTCTTTCTCGCCCCCTTTTTCCTCTTTCTGTATAGGTATATATACCCACACATTTGCTTTTGGCCCTCTTCCTTTCTCTCAACCCTTTTTTTTTGTCTCCATGTACACACTGTCTTTCTTCCTTACTGAAGCCCCACTGCCTTTCTATGTAGATACACCCAAGGAGAAAGATCTTTGGGTGACTTGTTCCAACACGACTGCTACTATTATGGAGAAATAAATAGTGAGGACCCGGGATAAGGAGAGGAGGACGGTTCCAAATATTTGTTATGGAACCACGGCCACATTCTACATAATCACATTCATACGACCAACCGATTCGTGAGAGGAACTGTGCTGAGGATTCACGGGGACTATATGGGTAATACGCATTTGGAACAAGATGGAATAGAGAAGTGCATGGAGGGGAAGGGCAGGAAAGGTTAATGCAAGCAAAAGACCAAATGGATAGACTTGGGAAAAGAAAAGGGAAAGGAGGAGGAAAGAACAATGATGGGAGAGAGAGAGAGAGAGAGAGAGAGAGAGAGAGAGAGAGAGAGAGAGAGAGAGAAAATGGAAGACCCGAGGAAAGTCTCTGGCAAGAAGTGGGAATACGTAACTAAAGCCCAGGCGGACACACGGAAGTGGAGGAAATGGAGAAAGTACACACAATAGATTTCAACTACTCAAAGACAATTTAAGAGGCTTGAATTATAGACATAGACAAATGGAGAATATCAGAAACACAACCATGAGAAGAAGAAGCATTAGGTTGAGATCCGAATAACCGGGCAATACAAATGAATCGTAAACCAAACTGAGAAAGCACGACAAAATGCATGAAATGGAAACCATACAAAGTTCCCTAGAAAATACAGCCTAACTAGTGAAAGTACAGGGTAAAAAGCAGAAATCACGATGAAATACGCAATGACACATGGTAGCTAAAACAAAGGAAAAAGTGTAAAAGCGAAGTGTAAGAGAAAAGTGCTATCAAAAAGAGGAAGCTAAGGGAAAATGCAATATGAAAAAGAAAAAGCTGTATAGAAAGAGCAGGATGAAAAGAGAAAACCATAGACCCTACAATTTCAAAGAGATAACAGAGAAAATTTAAAGAAAGTGCAAGATGACAATGTCCATCACAAAATGGAAGACGCAAATGGCTGGATGTAAAAGTGAAAGGAGAAGCCAAACGAAGTATACGTTACATTTCTAAGAGATTGTTGGAAAAGGGAAAGATAGAGAAGCTCATAAATATAAAAGGAGGAGGTGCAAAATTAATAGAGCTAATAACCAAACAATGTTAATAGAGGTTACGTGGGAGAAAGTAGAATTAATTCAAAACTTAAAACAGGTGAAAGGACAACTTTGAAAAAGTAAATAAACCGTAAAAGCGGAAGGTGCAATGCAAAGGTTGGAATAGAAATGAAGGAATAGTTACAGGTAAAAAGGGAAATGCTGCGGGAGAAAAAGATAAGGAAATGCTAGGAAAAGTATGTAGGGAGAGAGACCGGGGCAACTCAAGTGTAAAAAAAGAATAAAAGATAAAAAACATGGACGGTAAAAGAGACTGCAGAGCCAGACTGAGAGGAAGAGAGTGAAAGACAAAGAAAGAAGAGAAATCAAGATTCAAAGAAAGAGAGCAGAAAGTAAATAGTTGGCATAATGGAAGGTTGATTCAAGAATCCCTGAGAAATCCAAGATTGTATGCACTTGAAGGGAAGTGACGGCAATTGTGGTAATAGAAGCCCGGCTGGAAGAAATGGAAGCGAACACTTCTATACATGGTAGCTTTTTCTTGGTTCCTCTCCCACTCTCCCACTCTCCCTCTCACTTTTCTTCTTCTTCCTGCTCTTCCTCCCTTGACTTTGGCTGAAAACGTGTCACCATACTCGTATAGATGAGAGAATGAATAAAATATTATGCTGGAGGATTTGAAGCCTAATGCAATGTTTGTGACGCTTGCCTTCGTGATTCAAATACAAACTAATAAATTATACCTTGGACTTTCCCTTTCTCCTTCACTTCCTCCCTTTTCCTGGCATTCTTTCGTGGGAATTTACGTCTTACAATATCAACTGCCTTTCTTATTCCTTTTCCTCTCCCTCTCTCTCACCCTCACAAATGCATATGCATGCCGGGGTACTTGTGAAGGATGACTTGCTGAGATGCTTTGGCCGATTTCTCTCGCCACTCCAGTTTATAAACACACACGTAAATACACAGGGTGTATGCAGACAATTGCAAATTCTTTCTTTGCTCTCTCTCCTTCCTCTCTTTAGTCCACTTTCACTTGCTTACTTCAACCTCATTTTCATTTCCCATTTCTCTCTCCGTACTCAATCCTCTTCTCCAATCTCATTTCTCTGGTTCATTTATCACTTTCCCCTCTTTTTTCTTTCCCTCCGCTTTTTGCCTCTTAGCAGTTCCTTTTTTGTTTCTTTTTTTCGCTCTCTCACCCCTTTTTAGATGTGTTTTTTTACGTCTCGTTTATTCCCCGTTTCATTGATGTTTTTTTGTCTTTTTTTCTTTTCGCCCTCTTTTTCCGCCGTTTTTCTCTATTTTTCTCACTTTTTCGTTTTCATCTCTTTGTTTTTCTTATTTCTTCTGTGTGCATTTACTGATTTTTTCTCTATTTTCTTTTTTCTCTATTCCCTGTAGCTTATCCCTGTATTTCTTTTGTACTTTTTCTCTCCATTTTTCGTTTTCTCTTTCTCAGTTTCGCCTTTACTTTCTCAACTCCTTTTTTTATTTATATCTTTTAGCATGCTCGTTTCTGACGATTTCTCATACCTTTCTGTGATTATCTTCTTGCGGAGCGCCAAATTTCGTATTTATGAGCTTTAACTATTTTTTCATCTCACTTTCCCCTTTTGCTAATCTCTGTGCAAGTCTCCATTATCCATATTCTCCTTTTTAATCTCTGCTGCTTTACTGATCTCTCTTTTCCTCATTTCTTAATTTTCTGTTGCTTTCCTGACCTCTAATTGGTGATCTTTCAACTTACTTTCTTTTTTATGTCCCATTTGTCGAATTCTCTCGAACGCATCCCGTTTTCTGGTTTCTGGTTTTCTTTTTATTACCAAGTCTCATTCACTTTTAAGTTTCTCTGTTAACATGTTTACTACAACGACTTATTTTGCTATTACTCGTTACTATTTTTTTAAATTTAATTTTGCTTCTGTCTTTTCCATTATCTACTGTTAATTACTTTTTTTTACATTTCTTCTTGATTTTTTCTCTTATACGATTTTTTTCTAAGTTCATCATTCACCTCTTCCATGCAATTGAATACATAATTTCTTGGATCACGTGCTTTCTTGCTTATCCGTTCATTGTTTTTTCTTCATCAATATATCTCGCTCTGTCTCTTTGTAATCCTGAAAACTTTTCACCGTAACTTTCTTTCTCCGACACTGGCTATGGCTTCACTTCTCACTCGCTCTCCATAGGATTTAATTTCCATGTCACATCCAGTGTCTGCCTTTCTCTCCGTCTCCTTCTATATTTAACACTCCTTCTCACGCCACCCAATTCATGCCCAATTGAACTGTGACTTTTCCCGCTGGCCAAGCACATAGAATCCTCGGATGTGATGGTCCCCATATTTACTTGAGCGTTTATTGCCTTGTCCCCTCTCCCCGTCTCGTTCATTGTGAGTCGCATTAATTGCTTTTGTTCCAAGAGGAAATAAGTTGAAATTAGGATTTTATTTGCAACAACTCCCATTGTGTTGCTCCACTTGTCCCCGGACTAATTCATCTCTGACTGTCGCCCAGCATTTATTTCCTCCCTTTCAGCCCACCCTTGCGCCTCCTGCCGTGGGGGAAAGGTTGAGTTTATTGACCTTTTCTCTTCTTCTTACTTGTTCTTTCTCCACAATTGTCTCCCCCTTGAGCTAATTTCTTTCCTCGCACTATCCACCTCGAGTTTCCGCCTTAATTCCTTTCCCTCCTAATTTGTCTCGTTCAAGTTTCTCTCCTCTTCGAGCACTTTCCTAATTTTTCTTGTGTCCAGCTGCAAAGAATTTCTCTTGTCATGGTCCATGCTTATTTCCTCTCTCGCTCTCTTCCTACAAAATCTTGTTGATTTATACTTCCGGGCGTGACTTCTTAGGCTTTAGTATTACGACTCCAGCTACTGCATCCAGCTCCAGCTGTAGCATTTCTGGTGCCATTCCTTTCAATGTGTAATAGTTGACAATTCCCTAACATTTATACTGCCAGCAAAAAAAAAAAATATTATGCCACCTAAAAAAATTTCAAACTAAAATTTCCGTTAAACAAATAGGTGCACATAGACAAATAGGAAATTTGGTGGTTATATTTTCCAAGGAGGTCACTAACACTTCTTCCTGAAAAAATCCAGAGAAAGTTCCGTCATTCACTTTGCATTCTCCTCCCATTGCCAGCTTTTATTTACCTTATTTATTCCCCGACTTAACTACACACTGAAAGGGAGGTAAATAATACGTAATTGGAAGGAGAGAGAAAAGCAAAGCCAGGAGGGAAGAGCAGTTGTACTGACCCCAGAAAAACATGTGGAGGTGAGGAGTTGGCAAAAACGTTGGATAGTTTCATATCAGCGTGTAGATACGTATAACTCCAGCAACATTAAGCGCTGGAGTGAAAAAGAAGACAATGCTCCTATGTGTGTGTCTGTGTGTTTGTCGCCCATTATTATACAGGGAATTAACAAGGCCGTGAAAGTACATACTTTTCCGTATATATGTATACCTAATTATATATACGTGCACAGACAGAGAAGAAAATAGAAATATCTGTATAGGTAACATTTGGTGTAATTATTTCACCAGAGAAGGACCTTTCTCCTTGGAAAAGTTTGGTGTAGTCGTAGGGGAAAGTAGCTTCTGCAAGCTGAAGGAGACAGAGAGAAAACGTGAGAGGTAGAGAGAAGAAGAATGGGAGAGACACAAAATAAGAGAGAGAAAGCGAGAGTGGCAGAATAAAAGAGGGAGATTGAAATCGAGTGACAAAAAAATAGAGAGAGAGAGGGAGTGAGGGAGAGAGAGAGAGAAGCGTTAATTATCATGGTCGCTTCCAAGTGGAAAACTTTGCTTTCTCTCTCATTCGCCTGTGGTTGCTTGGATGTGTGCAGGAGTGAATGTATACTTTTTCAGGTGTATATGTGTGACCAAAGAGAGAAAGGAAGGACATTTTTGTCCAAAAAGGAAAAAGGAATAAGAGAGTGCAGGAGAGTGAATGAATTAGTAGAGAGAATGAGAGTGAGACGGAGTGAGAGAGAGAGAGAGAGAGGACTAGGTGGACGACTACTGATTCTAATTACACCATAAAAACTTGTATAAAATGGAAAATTCATGAAGTGCACGAGTTTCAGTGCAAGTGTCCGTAATTATTAGAGGCACTGCACCCTTTACGAGAGCTTCTGTGGACATGAACGGGATAATAAAACAACAATCAAAGACAACAAGAAGAGCTTTCCTCCTTCTTTCTCTGTTCTTTCTCATCCTTCTGTGTTTTGTCCCTCCTCTTTCTCTCTGGTGGTCTTGAGCTCTCTGAGTTTTACCATTCTGTGACTTTCTCTTTTACTATCCGTCTCTCTCGTGTCTCCCTTTATTTCTCACATTCCCAGTTTCAAGCGAGATTCGTCTCCATTTTTGCCTCACTCTAAACAGTAATGTATTCTCTTTTCATGAGTTTCCCCCAGTTGCTAGCTGTCTCTTTCAATTTTCCGTTTCTGCCTTTTTTCTTGTATCCTATTCGCCCTGACGTTCTCGCTCTCTCCGTCTCTATAGATATATCTCTCCCACCCTCATTCTTCTTCGTATGTGGCCTGTACCATTCCTTCACTCGATTTTCATCCACGCTCTCTCTTTTTTATGACTTTTATACAGCTATTCCATATCCCATTAACAGTGATTTCTTCCTCTCACTCATTCCCAAGCAAAATCCCCACAAGTACTCTGCGTAATTATGGCCCCCGGGGTTGAGTTTTCATAGACTCCGCACTGGGGATCTTTTTTGTTTTTACTGGCACTTCATTTTCAATGGAATGGTAAATGCTTGGTGGAGGGAACAGGAATAGGTTGGAATACTTACTGAGCACTGCAGAACCAGCGTCAAATAAATGAACCTCGGAAATGAGAGAAATGTGAAGAGATGAAAAGAAGCAGCCAAGACATGGGAAAAACTTGAAGACAAGAGAAAAGCTGGAGACAGCAGAAGAAGGCGACAGGAAGAGAAGGAGAGAGGAAAAGTGACTGAAAAAAGCTATGGATTTTATAAAGGAATTAAATTAAATGTAGAGAAAAATTAAACTACGTAAATGTGGAAGAGTTTTTGAGCAAGTACAAATAGTCAAAAGTGCATAGACTGCCTTAATCATGGCGAGAAGGATGGGATAAGGGAAAGATGATCATCATATAGAAGATTACCATGGATTTTCCATATGAATCTGTACTTTCCAAGGGGAAGTAAATACCTGTTTTTTTCACAAGTAAAGCTCTTTAGAGGAGTGTCAATTAGAGCTACCAATACTTAAAAATGCCAGTTAGGCTAAATAATTACATTTTGTTGAGAATCAAGCTTCGCCTTCGAGGTTTGTAACTTATCCAAGTTCTGCAGCATTTACACCATCAACGGATCTAATTAAACAGAATTTGAACCATCAAAGTAAGTAGTGACAACATTCTAAATTCCTGGACAACTTAATTCAGTTAGTGCAATTAAACCCGAGAAAGAACAAATTTAAAAAAAAACAAGAATTATCAGAATGTGGAAAACCCACATTTAACTTTTGTAGTTAGTAGTTCAGAGAGACAATTTGCTCGTCAAGAAATCTGGGTCAATAAGCTTGCTCTTAAAATATTGCAATTTGTAGAATATAATCGGCAAAATGTCTATATCTATATACTTTTAACCTAAAATCGGGATTTTAATAAGAACAGAGTGTGGCAATAGACAAGATAATATCAGCTCAAGTAAAAATATAATCCCCCTAAAATGTCGGACACCAACGAATAGAAAAATGACACCTCAAGATAGAACTTTCTCCACCGCAATTCCATAGAGGAAAGAGCACTTCCTTCTCTCAGTACCCCGTGAAAAAAATGAGAAAGTAAGAATAGAATGAATACCGGAAAGAGAACGGACAGTGGAAGGAAGAGAGATAGTTGTAACGTCCTGAAAAAATACATGCATCTAAGCACCTTTCCACTCCCTAAATTATTTACACCGCAACCATTATTTTGAAGAAAGGTACTTCAAAAAGTTCCTCTCTTTTTGTTTTTCTCCTCAAAATAAAAAAAACTACCACCATCTGTATGTCAGAAAATGTGGGGAACAAAGCCGTATGATTTTTTTTCAAAGTTGAGGAAAAATGGGAAGTAATATTTCTAAATAGTAAATCCAGGTCTCTATGACAGGCGGAAGAGCATCCTTGAGAGGAAGGGAGATTGTGGATAAAGAAAAAGAGAACGTTAAAGAGGTGAAAGTATGAAAGGGAAACAGAGAGAAAGGAACGCTGAGATAAAAAGGGAGAGTCAGAGGAAAACGGAGAGAAAGAGAGACGGAGAAAAAAAAGGAGATTTCTAGAAAAAAGGGTTAGGAATTTCCAGGTTTAAGGTTGAGCAGACTTCCGCCGACTCCCTGCGGACTCAGTCATGAATGAATGAGTGAGTGACTCCTTCAAAATTCTTCCTCACGCTTCCCCTCACTACCTTTCTCCACATTTCTTTGAGAGAAAGTATTTTAAAGTCTTTGTAATGGAGTGGATGAGAGGGAGAGAGAGTAGAAGGGGGAAAGTAGAAAACATGCATTCCATTACATGAAAATTATATTTCACTCAAAAAAACCCGGGAAGAACTTCCTCACGCCCGTTTCTCTCCCCTTTTGGTTCTTATCCATATCCAACCATATACCATATAACCGCCGGCTGCTCCGATAAATATGTCCCTTCCAACGCACATCAACATCTGCTCCTCCTATAAATATATATGAACAACGCGGGCAGGCTGGAAATGAAAGGCGGGGAAGGGGAAGAGACAGAAAGGGAATGGAGTGGCGTCAATGGAGGTTATATTAAGGGGAAAAGAGAAAAAATTGTGTAACAAATTTATGTAACACAAAGACAATCGCTGTCGAATTTCCTTCAACTTCCCAACGAATTACTACTTGCATCATACAGATGGTTCACAAAATAAAATATTTTCTAGGGGTGAAAAGGAGTAAAAAGGGGAAAAATTGGGAGTACCTCCAACTATATGTGTATTTTGCGTGTCCATATGCATACAATACATGTGTATACATGTAATACGTGTACCTTCATAGACATATAATGCTTTAGAATAAGACCCAAAAAAGATTTTACCCATGCACGCTCCCACCCAGGAATGCGTGGAATGGAAGAAAATGAGATGCATGCCTCTCTCTCTCTCTCTGTGCTGTAATGTGGGTTTATCCCTACGGCTACACCAATGTATACCGAGGGCTTTGCAAGAAGAGATGGAAAAGGAGGAAGAAAGAGAGCGAGTCAAACATTTTATTTTATATTACAACAATTTTCCTTGTCAGGCTCTACACATGAAAGAAGATTCCTTCATGTCTTGCAAATGTAAGCAGAAAAACGGTCTCATGTGAGATTGTATGCAGTCAGCACAAAGGGAAAAATTGTCGGGTGCTATGCAAATTGGAGTGAAAGTGAGAGAGAAAAAGAGAAAAAAGTGAGAGAGAGAATTAGAGAAAGGGACGAAAAAATGAAAGACCGACACATCCATGGGAGAAATAAATTCTGAGAGATAGAAAGATTGAGAGCAAAAAGAGTGTGCGAAATGGAGAGTGAATGAGTTCGAGAATGAGAGAGTGGGGAACGGAGAGAGAGAAAAAGAGCCAAAGAAATAGAAAGAGAGCGAGAAAGACCTGAAGAGAAGAGAGAGAAAAAAACTTCAGAAAAGCCAAAGAAAGAGAAACAACTGAAGGAGAGAGAGAAAGAGCGAAGAAGAACGAAACAATCAGAGAGAGAAAGAAAGCAGAGAAAGAGTAAAAGCAAGAAGAGAAACAGAAAGAAAGAAGAGAAAGAGTGAAAGCAAGAAGACAAAGAGAAAGAAAGAAAGAAGAGAAAGAGAGAAATAAGGAAGAGAAACAGAGAAAGAAAGAAGAGAAAGAGTGAAAGCAAGAAGGCAAAGAGAAAGAAAGAAAGAGGAAGACAGAGAAAAAGAGAGAAATAGAGAGAGACAAGCAAGGAAATTGGGAAAGATTGAGAGGTGGAAGAAATTGGCAGGGATGAGAGCATGACTAAACGGGAAACGGAGGGGAAAAGACAGATAAAAGGGATCAAAATTATAAGGAATAGTTGTGGAAGGAAGAAACCGCGAGGATCATCATCATCATCATCATCTTCCTCGTCATCATCATCATCCTCATTTTCGGCATGGGTGAATGAAAAATCAGGACAATTGAGTGGTAGACAGGGAGGGGAGACAAGTGGTGGTGATCATCATTTTTTTTGGCATAGGAGGAGGAGCGGAGGGAAGAACGCTGTCAAAGTATCTCCGAAATAAAGACACAATGAGTGGGAGAAAGTTCCTAAGCATATTCAGGAAACCGTTTTTTTCTAGGGTAAAAATCTTAGAGAAAGTTGGGCCATTTTACTTCAGGTGGAAGCCCAGCTATTTATCGTCTTTAACGCTTGTTCAGGGGAAATCAGGTGATCGGAGGTGATTGAGTGTGAGACAGGATGAAGTTAGTGAGAGGAGTTTGGGAGGAAAGGAGTTCAGGTTAAAATTCGAGCACCGCATGTGTAATCACGGACATAATCAGGAGGTTGAATTGGAAAAGCAACGAAGTCTAGCATATTAATATACTTTTTTTTTCGTGTTTTCCCGGATTACTTATGGTATCTTTGACTTGTCCTTTTTTTAATGGCTGTCTCAGATTTATCCTTTTTCCATTCTTTTGCTATCCATTTTTCTGCCCTGTCTCTCCTGAATTTCTCTTCACACATCACATTTTCCCTCCAATTTGACATTTTCCCCTGTACGCGCATCTCCGTACTTGTCAATGCTTGTCAATTCCCGGCATTAAATAAACCTCATCCCATCATCACCCACCATCTGAATCTCTTTCCTTTCTCCATTTGGCGGATGATGAATAAGTTGAATGGCCTGAAGGTACACAATGAATGTAGTAATGTTGACAAGCACATATACTGACATCAACGCACATTTTGCAATTGCGTGGAAATCAGGGGAAATCCGGTCTCACCACTTGAGTTATATACCATTTTTGCAAGTTTGCAAATAAAGGTGTTAGATCTAAAACTCCCGGATATACATAGATAGATAGATCTGAGGACACCAACTCAGGGGAATTGCTGTTATTGAATTCTCTCAAACGCTCATATCAAAGGCGGGAATGCTGTCTACTTCCTCATGGAAAATTACAGGAGCTTCTTTGCTCATGAATGTACGCAGTATGTACATAGAGTTGCGCAGATTAAAATGGACCCACGCCTTTGTTTCATGATTTCATTGTATCTTAATCTAGTACAATATGTATTATATACATATCTTACTGTAAGTAAGATAACAATAAAGATAACAATAAATGAAATTTCGGTTGAAATAAAGTGTTCGATTGTAGGCTACAATGTAGTCATGGGACGTGTGTATGTATATGTGATTGCACGGAGCTACGTGTGTAAAGTATATGTACTTGTGTATGTACATTCATCAAAAGAATCACTTACAGAAGCTATTCCTTTGTCCTATGCCGTTGGTATGTGGCACGGGAGATTTCTGGGTTTCCCTTCTCTTACGAAACCATCTCAGATTCTAGAATGTCATCCTCATCCTCACTTCTTCAAAAATCCTCGAGACTTTCTCGGGTCTTTCCTCTTTTCCCTATTCCATTCTCCTTCTCCAGCAAAAATGCCACCACATTCTTCCGGGTTCAGTCACAAACCACAGATGCATGTGTGTATGCATGTATGTAAGTATACTTGACTTTGGGGGGAATTCGTCGGCGAAAAGAGCCGGGGTGGGCAAAAGACGAAAAAGTGGGGATGTGGGTACCGAATAAAGGCGGGAGAGGAGTCAGAAACACTGGTGAACGGACAGGAAAAAAAAAATTAAGCAGGTGGTGGAGGAAAATACATGATAAGTCCAGGAAAAAATAAGTCTCGAGAAAACGAACGCAATTAAGGGAAAAGAGAAAACTGCCAAAAAACGCATAAACTGTCGGACAAAAGAGAAAATAGATAAAAAGAGAGAAATCAACCACAAAAAAAAGCGCCTAAAGAAGCTTGGAACACAGTTCCAGAATATAAATGTCCGTTAGTGAAAGGAGTCAGAGAAACAGAAAAGCTGTTTGATAAAGATGATAGAACGAGAAAAGTAGTTGGCATTCAACAGATAAAGTGGCCAGAAAACAAAGAAGTCAGTTAAAGAATGACGATAACCATAATTGTTGAGAAATTTTATGACATTTTTCGAGAAAAAAAAGTGTGACCAAAAGCTAAAAAAGAATACAAGAAACACAGAGGGTGGTCGACATATAAAAGAGACTTTCCCAAGGACGAGAGAAAATTAGCAGAGATAATATTTTGATCATTGAAGAAGAGAAAGTAGTGAGAGAAAAAATTGAGATAAGGGGAAACGAGAAAGTAACTGGCGACAACCAAATTGTGATAAGAGAAAGTAGTTACAGAGAAAGAGAAAGTGTCTGAAACCAAAGAAAGTATTGATTGAAAAATACCACTAAATGGCCAAGGAAAAGGGAGGAAATGCCAAAGAAAGTTATGAATTATAGAAGAAAAAAATGAAATTAGACTATATGAGAAAAGATGATAATACAAAGAATAAAAATAGTTGAAAAAAATTAATACTAAGCCGGTTAGACAAACGAAATAAGAAAGAGACACGGTAGTCACTGGAGACATCGAGTCACACGAGACATCCCACAAGGAAAAAGGGAAAAGGGAAAAAACCAGAAGGAATGCCCACTAGACAGGACGTGCGGCAAAGGCGGCACGCTTGTTTAGTAATATGAGAGTGTGTCAAAAATAAAGGAAAGAAATGCTACATTCCCCGTTACCATTTCAAGTTAGGCTTGTTTTTACAACTGCTCACAGGATACCTCCAATGTGCTTTAGCTGGTGGAAAGGAAAGTGGAGAAAGTTGAAGAGGACGTGATAAGAAAAATTCATCTCTGAAGCTGTCCTCTGCTTCTTTTCCTGGTCCGCCTCCTCTGCCTCTTCCCCTTCCTTTCCCATCTCCTCATCTTACCGCCACAACCAGAGGATATATGGCTTCCGGAAGAGTGTCCCTACACCCTCTGCATGAGTGTAAATTGACAGGAATTTGGGAGGAAAAGAAAATTTGGAAAAGAAGGACTTTTTTTTCACTTTTACACACGTATATATCCCCATCCCCGGTAGCATTATATGGTCTCACTTCCCGATATCTTCCTTATATCCAATCGGAGGGAAGGAGGACAAGGATATTTTTCCCCTTCTTTAAAGAAATCGCCTGGGATATGTACAATCTTCCCTTTTAGCGGTGGGCGTAATAGAGTGGGAGCAACCCAAAGGTTTTTTTTTATCCTTGCCAATTCTGTCAACTATAGATCAATTACCACTCTCTTCCCTTCCTCTTTTCCACCTTTTTTTACTCCTCGTCATCGTATTTATTTGTCCCCCTCCATTTCTGTGGAAGACACACGTTCAACCAAAGTTTCTAACTTTCAACTAAAAAAAAGCATTTCCCTCAAGATTTGTGCTACTTGAAGTCCTTTCGTCCCATTCTTTTCCCTTTCCCTGACTTTCTCTCATTGTAAAAGAGTTTTTCTCCGACAAAATCATCAACAATGTTGGAGGTTCGCCCAGGAATGAAATGCTGAGGAAAAACGCAGCTAGCAATGGAATTATTGATTTTAATCATAACTGTTCAACTTTTCTTTCCATTTCCATTTTACATGTCGAGTGTGACTAGCCAGGGGAAAAAATACTTCAATCACAAAAAATAGCACCTCGACAAAAAACTCGGGGCTCTAATGTAATCAGAGAAATGGAGGGAGAAAAATTGGAATTGTCTCCGTAAATAATTTAGAATTTTAAAAATGGCCTGTCACACGACACACGCGGGCGAAGAATAAAAATGACTTGCAAATGGGTGAAGAGGAAATTTCAAATCTTGACATTCGATTTATTTACATTCTGATGGTTGTAGGAGAGAGAAAATGTTTATTTCCAGGTTTTAATTACCACCATTATTCCTCAGCTTTAATACTTTCCCCCTGACTCATACCTATACAGGAGAAAGCGTGGGAAAGGAAAGAAATTTCCCACTCTGGAATTTATGCCATAATCCATATTTTATCCCTTTATTCCCGCCATTCTCCCCACACTGAGGTACATGCAAATGAATACAAAGTCATTCCACCGTCTTTCATATTTTCGATTTTGTTCTTGTTTCTCTTTTTTCTCTGTGTGACACAATAATTGACTTCTCAGGCCATATGTATACACATGTATTCAAGTGCGTGTCCATACATTTGACATGCAATGAAATAATTGCTTACGGTAATAAATATTCATTAGATTTTGATGATATCACCCTAGTGCACTTTATAATTTATCATTGTGGCTTAAGGTCTTGGTCCGTCTCCGGTGGGCGGGAGTAAATATGATTATTTCCACGCAACCTTTCTAGTTTGGAAAGTGTGGCTTCTTAATAATCTCATTTCATTCAAGGAAATATGACGAGAAATAATGGCTTTGCAAATATAAGTACAAAGAAAAACAATTTGTTCCTGTACTAAATTTGTCCCTGTCCCGGGTTGAGTGGACTAAATCGCATTTGGCTCTTTACGCTTCTTGTGAAAGTTATTATTGGCGTGTTTCCCCTCTGTTTTTTTTGTCCCACTTGTCAAACTTCTGCCCGTGGGTCTCGTGTCGGACAAAGGAAAGGGGAAGAATGAATGTGAAATGAACGTTATCGTAAATAAGCATTAACCTTTTCCTATTAAATGTCCGTCATGTATTCCTAATGGACACAAAGGAAGCGGAGGCCCCTGGTAGTTGCGTAGTATTGAAGTCGTCATTTTCTCCTGGGATAATGAGGTCTTCTTATGAAGACCTCATTACCTGCCCCAGTGTCCTAACAATGACTGCAGACCTTCACGTTGACAAAATTGCTTTCTTTAAACGGCTGCGTAACGAGGAGGAGGGAGAGACACAATTACGTACGCCGAATGAGACAATACAAACAAATTTTGAGGACGAATATACGTATACGTATCTATTATCCAAACATTGAGCGCATTCTGTATCCTATTCCGTAATACTTGTGGGACTTGGCACGACATTTCTCCTTAGAGAGTGTATACATATACTTTTGATGCCCTTCAAAGGGAAGGATGCAGTACAAACGGGGTGCGGAACTCCCCTCATTCGCATTTTTGGGATTTATTAGGGACATATAAAAATTATGGGATATTGGTCATAAAATGGAAATAACTACAATCGTATTTATCCATGCAGGATTGTGAATTATGAGTCTTGTTCAAAAATGTGGCAACTTTTCCCCTAGTCAGAGAGGGAAAGCAGAGGGGAAAGGGATGAATATGAGAAAAACAAACCAAACAAGTCAAGGGGAAAGTTTCCCTGTCAGAATGAGTACAATGAAAAAGTGGAAAATGGAGGAATAAATCAGTTTCATGCCTTTTTAATTTTACTACGTGCAACCGCCTTCATTCTTCCGCCTCATTTACGTGCTATAAAGCTGGAGGTGGTGAATGATTTAACCTTGTTATTGTATTAAAAAACGTAAATTTTGACAGCAAACGCGTAGACAGTTGTTGCAAAAATGAGTCAGGGTGTTTGTTTAAATGTATCAACTGCGTTGAAAATTTAATTAAATTCTTAATCTCCACCTCAGAAAAAATAACCGCAACCATTTTTTCCAGTAATTTGGGGGAAGTTTGGAAAATAAATTGTTTTCTTGCGGGAAAATTTACGGAATAATTAGTAATTTTTGCGATGATGTACAAAATAAATTGTAATTTACGAAACATTTAAAAAGTAAATTTTCTGTTACTGGATTTACGGAATAAATTTTAGTAATTTGCCCGAAAATTCACAGAATAAGCGTACCTAAACGTGCTGCCTTTACCAAATAAATGATAATTTGCCAGAAAAGTAAAAGTAAAAGTCGCACATTTGTGACAAAAAATAAAAAATCACGGTCAAAATACCATTCATGTACCCAGTCAAAATGGAAGTGAAAGTTGCAAATAATGAGTGACGGAATCACGACAAGGAAATCACCAGCGAAGTAAAAAAGAATTTGGACATGGAAAATCTATAGGGAAAATACATTAAGAATACACCCATATGCATGTACATGCTAATTGTAGAAAACCAACATTTTGCTTATCTGATAAAGGATATATGTATTTGTCTGACGAAAAAAAACACATTCTTCCAGTAGAAGAGGGTGCGTGTGTAAGTATACACACATAAGTACATAGAAGACACAATGCCCTGGAATTTCTAATTACCTTTCTCTGTATGAAGCAAGACAATATAATATCTCGGATAGCCCGGGAAAAGCGAAAGCCCTCTACTGTCTATCCATGGCTTGGCTGTGCGTGTGTACATACATGGTCAGATATTGTATATATTTGTGGAAGGCACGCCTTTTGGCAACATGTACCATCACGGCCAGCACCAACCGCCACTACTACTACTTACATTCCACTTAATCAATACGGAGTAATCTGATTACTCCGAGGCTGGAATTCCACACCGTAACTCCCTCAAACCTCCTCTCAAAATCCTCTTTTTCCACGCATATCCTTTTATTGTAGTCGTCGTCGAGGAGGAGACTCCATTATCCTTTACCTTACCTCTCTGAAGGGGGAAAAATACGGATTTTCTGCTATACATTATATGTACAAATACATACATGTACATATATTTCCGATTATACGAGCATGCATTCTCCTTGGTATCTCATGGACAACCCTTTCTCTCCATGGGCTTTCCCTCCCCCCTTTGGAAAAACATGTCCCTCTGTCTTCTATTCTTCTCCCAGGATTCCCCATTTGTATCTCCGGCTCCCTGACCTCAACCACTCCCTTGATTTCCTCTCATCTCTTGTCCACACACCATGGGATGCTCCCATTGTGTGGCTGTGGGACTTTGTCCTCCAAAAATTACTTTAAAGTCCACACATAAAAGAGACTTAGCCTATAATTACCGGGATTTTAACCCTCTTCCGGCTCTTCTTTCATCTCTCCGTACAAATCTCCGGAGGTGGTCAAATCCGGGCTTATTTGATCACAAATTGTAAATACAACTCTATTATCGTCTCTGGATTTCTTTTAACTCGCATTCTAATTGATCTTAGGTAGACAGAAATAAAATGGTATTTTTTAAAACTGGGATTCGGGAACGTGGTTTATATGTAAATAATATCAATTTGTGAGCAAAAAACAAGGAGGGGATCTAATTACACGTTTTCCAATTAGGTGGTTATTGTACCTTTATGCAAAGCTAATCGCATTACTGGGGAGGTGAAGGAGACAAATCAGGATATTGCCTTGGGAGAGGGAGAGATTCTATTGTCCAAGTGAGGTAGTTTGTGGCATGCTAATCATCTAATTATTCTTTTCTACTCCTTTGCACTGTCACGGCGAGTGAATTGGAATCCCAGCCCTCCTTGTTTTCTTTCGGAGGGAGTACACCCAGGAATAATAAGCGTTGGAGAAGGGATTTTCACGATGGATCGTTATTGTTTCCTTGTAATGACGGCCGTGAGTGTCATTATGCTGGCATAACGATCCCTGCACCCCTTTAGACCATCCCTCTGATATTCCTTCTACTGCTGACCGAGGCTGAAATAAATAACAAGATGGGATGAAAAGGGGGATTATAGGCAAAAAACGCAACTTGCTATATGGAAAATTAAGGGAAACAGAAACACGAGAGGAACATAGAGAATGAGGAGATACAATAGGAGAATTGAGAAGGAGAAACAAGATGAAAATAGAGAGAAACAAAAGGAAAATAGAGAAAAGGAGAGAAAGTTGGAAAGAAAAAAGAGAAATAAATGGAGAAGAAACGAACATAGGATAATCAAAAAATGGAAAAAGAAAAGTAAAGAATAAAAATGTGAAAGAAATCAGAGATGGGATAAACAAGATTAAACAGGAATGCAATTTTTTAGATAAAATGGAGAAACAGGAGATTGGACAAAAACGAATATTAGTGAGAGAAAATTAGATAGGCGAAAGGAGATAACATAAAAGGAAAAGGAGATAAAAGACAACAGGAAGAAACACTTGAGAAAATATACTGAAAAATTACTGAAGGGTAGGTAATTCCAGATTTGTCCAAATACTTCTGGTTGCTAATGGCGTGTCCTTCCATCACTTTCTTTTACCTGTTTTTTTAGAATATTAAATGAATTTGCTTGTACTGTATTTTACGTTCGGACCGAATTCCTTCCTTCTCGCGCGTTGCGTTTGCTAAAAACTTTCTCTTGTTTCAGCTATTTATTTCCTCTTTCTATTTTACGGAGAAATGCTCCCACCAATTTCCTGCTGCTTCCCAGAACCGCCGGAAGTACCTTCATTCTATCCTATTTCCTTGTTTCCCCTCCACCATTCGCATCTCTTGATCCCCGTCTCTCTTTGATCCTTCCTGCCAAATTACGGTAATTTTTAATGTGCACTCTCTCTTCCTTTAATAGCCCCATATCTATTGTTTTGCCTTTTAATCTTCCCTCCCCTTCGCCCGTTTCTGGACTTTCTCTCCCCTACCAAACCTTTTTCAAGTCACTAGTAACAAAAGAACCTCTCATCCTCCGCCACCTCTCCATTCTCTTAAGTACAAGGGACGTGAATCTCTCGCACGACGCCACAAATCATCATCAACATCATTGGATTTTGTTACCTTCGTCGGTGGTAAAAGTGAAATGATTTGGCAAGGAAGAGCGGAAGGGAACGAGAGAGAGAGATGGAAAGCACATCGACCGAGTAGAAAGTACACTTTCACCATTTTTATGGGCCAGTTTTTAATAGGAGTTTCCCTATTTTCCGAATAAACGTGCATGCAAACGTATGTGCTCTCACAATTTTATGACCCACAGAATACTCTCCTGTTTCAAAGGTTGCATTAAATAATTATTACCTCAAGGAAGGGAAACCTCAATGGTAGCTAGAGGTACGCGAAAGTACCCAGAAAAAAAGGAGCACTCCTAATCAAGCTGGGGGAGTGGCTGTAGTATAGCGGTTTCTGGGTCGTAATTTAAAATTTGCTCCCTAAACTCCTCTTTGAAAATAAATGGGAACTATCGTCCGCTATTCAACACGGTGGCAGACCTGTGTATCAGGGCTCTTTTGTCTTCTTTATTAAAAATGAGGGTGATCTACCGCGGGAAACGCAGAGGGGACAAGAGAGAGAAAATGAGAGTCAGAGAGGAGAAAGGAGGCTGGGAGGGGAGGATTGAAAGGATGTTGGAGAGAGGAAATATGTGGGAGATTATGAGAGAGAGAAAGAAAGAGAGAAACTGAGAAAGAAACAGAGAGAGAGACTGAGAGAGAGAGAAAGAGAGACGGTTTATTCCTATGTTATAGACCTGCCCTTGCATAGCTCGAAAGCCATCGGCACACGTTAATGAGGCTCTTATCTGAGCTTTAAGAGCCCCGTAAAAAGCCACTATTTAGGTTTTTCAAACCTCCTCTCCATTGGTGGTTGAGGTTGTGATGAGCAACTTTTACGATGATAAGGCCAAGAGACTTTAAAATGGCTTTAGTGGTCCTTACACCCGCTAAACAAATCCCCTCCCAACCTACATACGCCTACATAAGGAGAGTCTACTGTCTTTCTCCGTCCTTTGTACCTTAAAAAATAAATGGGGGAAACCTAATGCCAAAATTATTGAGTGTTTCAGGGACATATTGCATCTGGAAAGGACGTATACATAATTAGATATATCTGTACTTTAATAATGTAGGATAATGATGGTCGCAGACCATAAGGTAGAAGGATTGATGGTGATTGTACGTATTTGCTACCTATATAAACGTGTACAAAAAGCCATCCACGTATTTGGTCGGGCGTAGGCGTTGAATCAAACTCTCTCTCTTTGTCTAACCTTCTGTCTTTCTCTGCCTCGCTCTTTGCCTCTCTGCATCTTCCTTTTCGTCTCCCGGCGTCTCTCTGCGTCCTTCTATCTCTCCCTCCTTTTTTCTCTGTCTCTCTTCTTCCCGTTTCCCTTTCGTTCATTCCCCTCTGTCGCTCTATTCCTTACTCTCTTTCTGTCTCCCCCATATCTCCCAATTTCTCCCCAGTCTCGTGTGTGCCTGTAAGTCTGGTTAGTTTTGTGGTTTATATCCTCCGTGTTAGCTGTTTTCACTCTGACATAATCCTCGCCGTCCCCAGGGAGAGACTTGGTCTTCTCGAGTCTTTGCTGAGAGAGAGAAAGAGAGAGAGAGAGAACGAGAGATGGAAAGAGAGCCAAGAAAATGCTGACATCATTCAATGGACCATTTAATATGAGAGTAATTACATACGGGACGACGACGAGCATTTGCCGTCTCTAATAAATTGTGAGGCAACTTCAAGGGAGAGGAAACTATGGGGAAGAGAAAGAAGCCCGAAGGGATGGGGAAGTTGCTACAAAGCATGGAATTAGAAGACATGATATAATTTGAGTGGAAGAGTCTCTCCTCATACAGAAATCAAAGGGGGGAAAGTGAGGAAATTGAGGGAACATCTCATTCCATGTGCCGGGTGGGATTCCACCCGGTAGAGATAAAGGCGAACGCATCTAATAATTTTGTCCAGAGAGGAAGATGAAAAGAATGAGAAATCTTTATAATTTGTACAATGTACTTGACTTTCACCGGTGAAAGCAATGCAAGGGAAAATATCGTGGAATGCTAATAAAGGAATTCATTACTTGGACCGCTAATTTTACAAGGAAGGAATCGCTATGCTGAACTGCAAATATAATCTTTAAGTATCGGTAACTACAGTGTATAAATTGTAAATAAAACATGCTAATAAATTCCGTTTGTTTTGTCCATGACAGGGCGTGGGACTGGGTGGAAGGAAGAGATTCTCCCGGGAAAGTTTCTCCGCGTCCGCTCAAGCCAATAGTGGGAATCCGAACCAAAGGAATAACCTGGCCCCTCAGTACTCCCAAGCCTGCTGCTCCGAATTAGATGTGTCCTCAAAGCGGCCCCGAGACAAGCGGAAAGAGATCCGCTCCAAGCTCAAGCTGGAGAAATGGGAGTCCAGCACAGCGAGCTCGGAGAAGACGGGCTGTCGCTGGACTTTTGTCTTTGATCCAGCCGGTCGCCTCTGCTATTATTGGTCCATGGTTGTGTCCCTCGCCTTCCTCTATAACTTCTGGGTTCTTATCTATAGGTTCGCCTTTCAGGTAATCCCAATATTCCTTCAACTTAATATATTATCCACATATATGTACATTATAGTAAGTATCTACAATATGCATATTAGAGTAACTTTCCCCTACTTTTACCTATGTATCTATTTCGCGGTAATCTCGTCCCATTCTATAGTCTAAATCTTTCAAACTTATATCAGTACATGAGTATGTGTAGCATAGGTTTAGATAACTCCTGATGGCAAATAGAAATCCTTGGATTAGTATAAATTACTTTAATCACGAATTCTAAGGAAAGAAATCAAATTTGATCACTTCCACGTGTTGGTATTTTTCAATTTGAATCCATAAATGGATCCCTCCGCTAACGGAGGTAAACGTGGGCTAATCAAAAATTAGTACAATTTAAGAGCTCAAGTGAACTTGAGAGATTGAAAACAATTTTGTACTTTCCAACGCGGAAACTTACCAAAACAGTGAAGGAGTGATTCTAAGAATTTTGTAAAGATAGGCTATATTTTAAAAATGCATTTGAAGCATGTATTATGTATGTATTCTGGACTAAGATGAGGAGGAAGATCCGTGAGAACTAAGGGACGAGATGAGTAAAAGAGATTCGTGTGTTGAGGAATGAGAAAGTTCAAGGAGAAAGTCTTTCCAGCTTTCTCCCATCCACCTATAAAGCTCCATGTTGTGGTCATCCAACCACCTTCCCAACACAGTTGTGGAGGCTCCCATGGACAAAAAAAACATGGAAATGGAGGTGGAGATGTATGTAATGTTGGTCCATGTGCAAATAGAACTACGACACACATTTCTCCCTCTCCCATTCCTCCTTCACAAAGCATGTGGTTGGGAGAGAAGGGAAGACAGCAATAAATTTACTCTGCTGTCTGCCTCTGTCAATTAGCCGTGTGGAGAGGAGGTGTGGATAAAAGGTACCATAAGAGACGTGCTGGGGGAAAAGGAGGATGGCACTGTCTCTCGCTTTCTCTCTCTCTCTCTCTCACTTTATTTCTCTCTCCTCTCTCTCTCTTTCTCTCTCTCACTCACTCATTTTCTTTCTCTATCCCTCTTTCTCTTTCATTCTCATCCTCCTACAGAATTGGGGAAAGGCCTTTGCTCTTTTATCTGGGAAACCAAAAAGCCGACGTTTATAATTCGTAACTAGTTTGCATATGAAAGGGGAGGGTCCCAAAAAGGTTTAAGTCCAGATTCTTCAAAAATGCTTTTTATTTCTGACACACTCTTAGGGACGACCATTTACCACCGTTTTGCCCTGGAACAAAGGTCACCTTTTTTGTACACTAAAATTGATGGTGTTGAGCTTACTCAAAACGGAGTAAGTTCACCGGCATTATCGAGTCAAAACGGATGGAGTTTGCATGTACCTTTGTGTAAATCATGCCCCAATAATAATAAATACAATGTTCTTAGCCAGTAAATCCTTACCAAAGAGAGAATGAAGTGAGAGACAAAAAAGAGATCCGAAGGATAGAGGTTCCAGATAGGGAGAGGAAAAATATAAGGACGGAGACAGAAAAGAGAGACACTAAATGAGGATAGGAAGAGGGTAAAGTAGGGAGATTTGTATCCGTTTTCTGTATCTCGTGTAAAATGTTCGAGAAAGTGGACTTGAACCGTTTTAAACTATCTCCTTCGTATGTATACCTATGCCTGCTCCCATCAAAGCTGGACTGGCTAATTCCTTCCTCCTATGTAATATGTATATGTACGTGTGTGTATAAAATTGAATGTGTTGGGGTCTTTTGTTGAAAATCCATATTATTATGTATGCATTTGCCTAACTCGGCAGAGCAATCAAATTATCTCTGTAGCCTCCCGCTCATTCTTTTCCCAGGAATTTTATGCCTCCTCCGTTTGCTACTTACCACGTCCGCTTCTCCCCTGCAATAATAAATGAGTAACTGCTTTGGCGCCCGTGTGTCACTTTTGCACAATCACGGTCTCTTTCATGTGAACGGGTATTAAACATGAAACTCTACGATTTTCCCTGTCTCCGGCTTTCACTTTTTTTTATACGGTTCTTTTTTGCCATCTTTCTCTTGGGCTCTAGTTGCCTTGCTTCCATGTTTTTGTATTTCTTCTTTCTCTGTCTGTGTCTCAATCTTTGTATCTCCCTTCTGGCGACACTACCTGGTTTTATGCTAATCACATCTTAAATCTAATATTGTTTGCATCGTCTCGCTGTATTTCCATTCTCGGATTCTTAGTCTCATAATTTCTCTCATATTTCCATTTTACTGGTCTCATTTTCTTCTTTGTACTGAACTGTTTTGTACAATTATTTTGCTTTTCCATTCCCTTTTGTTTTTGCTTTTCACCTTTTTTCTCGGTTTCTCCCTTTTTTTGGCTTATTCCTCTTTCTGTCAGTTTCTGCTTATTTCTTGGTTTCTGTTAGTTATCGGTTTCTCTCTTTTTGTTCAGCTTGTCTCTCTTTGTTCTGCGTTTCTGTTTTTCTTGGTTTCTCCCTTTGTTCGTTTTTCTCGAAGTCTATCTCTTTTCTCGCCCTTCATCCAGATTTGCATCTTTCTTTCTCAGTGTGTCTCTTTCTCTGTATTTGTCTGTCTCTAGTTCTCCTTTCCCTCTCATCCCGCTTTCTAAGCTTGTCTTTCCCTCGCTTCTACAGCTTGAATTCCACGTCATAGCCCTTATACATGCATTCATTATGCCCTGCTGAAAATTTTCCGGTCACAGTGTCTATATTTTTTTTAAATATTATCACATCCCTATTGATATACATACATACATACTACCCGTACATACTTAATGAATGGAATTTTTTGTGGAAGTGTACAATTCTCCCAAAACGTGTATAGGCACACACATTGATCCTGTAGAACACGGAATTTTTTTCTTCGCACAGACGACAAGATAAATGACTACAAATGCCAGCCTTTGGCTTCCCCCGTTTTTCTGCAGGAATACACCCATTTTCTCCCAGACTGGAATCCCTCTCTTTTTATTCATGCAATCCAGCATAAAAAAAATGGGAGCGAGAACCGGGAAAGCAGAGGGATTTTCTTAAGAATGGGGAAGTCAAGGGATACATACATATATTTTCTGGGGGTCTGCAAGATTTTTTGGATTAAATATTCAATCACACCCTACTAACTCCTTTTCTGGGTGTCCCGATAATGATGAATTCGTGTCGGAGGACGGGGAGGAGGTGGTACAGCTTTAATTAAAGGAATAAATTATGAAACTCCTTTCTTTGAGGCCGAGTTGACTTGAGTGGGCTGAAATGCCTTTCCCTGGAAGAATGGAGCTCAAAAGAGGAAGAGAGAGAGAGCATTTGGCGGGAAGCCGTTCTTGAGCATCTTCAAGTGCCTGCAATGAATATGTCATGGAGAAAGGAGAGTCTTGATATTTTTCGTATGAATATACATACCTACATACGAATACAAAATCCCATGGTCTTTGAAAGCCCAAAAACTTTCCTCAAAAAATGTGCTGACATATGACACTACTGTGAGCTGTCAGCTAGACCAAACGCATTGACACTGCCGAAGGTACTAATTAGTAGGCAGTTATTTTTTCTAAAGAAAATACTAACCATTTCGGACTTTTTTAGCAAAAATATTGACACTTTAATAATGATATGAATTTTGTGGGTAATCAGTCAAGGAAAAATATTTATATCCATATTTTGAATCGGCATTATTTAAAATAAATTATAACTAAAAAGCATGGTTTTTTAAACTAAATTTCTGAGCTGGTTGTCTAAGAATATTAGATAGATACACTTAACAGAGGCGCTCTCTTTTCGCAAGGAAGCCTCCCCCCCCCCAAAATGTCAAAAACTGAATTTCTCCTGGGAGGTTTCATCAGAATTGGGATGGGGAAGAAGCGTCGTTGAAAGGAGTTGAGGGAATGGTTGTTGCAATTAAAAGTAATTTGAGTCACACAGTCCATGCTTGTCAAATGCACACATAGACAGTCGCACATACCCGAAGGAAATACATGTCAGCCTTGGTAGCACATACCATTCCCGGGGTAATAATTGCGAGTGGCACCACCATTTCTGCTTGTCCTGTCAACCCTTCCCAGCCTTTTTTGTACATGTTTGGTAAACCTCCACCGAATACTAATACAAGCCCCTCGTAGTTCCCTGTGGTTTTCACTCCAGCTTTAACATGTACTCCCGCATACGATACACATTTTGATATTCCTTCAATTCATATTTTTCTACTGCCCTCGTTTCCAAAAAAAAAAAAAAACAATAGGACCCTAGTTTTCCCTGGCTTTGCGTGTGCAAGATTTTTTTTGGAGGGAAGACGAGGAGCTGGATATTACCGTATTCCTTGCAGGTAAAATGGAAGCCACAGCTACATGGGTGATGTGTGGTTGTTGCGGTGACTTTCCCTCTCTTCCGTATGCGTGCCATGATTCACGGTGGGGGACTGATGCCAAAAAGGATGGGGATAGATATATGCATGCATTATATGTATGTATACGTACGTAAATCTAGCAAGAGAGGATTGTGTCAAAGGAGTAACGAAGTAAGTACGGGGGAAAGAGACAGAACAAATACACATGGAAGGTTGCGGATTTATCCAGGAAAAGGAGACAAGAAGACCAATGACAAGAAAGTTGCCATTTTCAAATAGAGAAAAGATATAGCAGAAGAAAGAGACAAAGAGACAAGAAGGAAAATGGGAGAGAGCATAATGAAGAAAGTATAGAGAAAAGTTGTTGAGTCCAAAAAGGGTCGGGGAAGAGAATTGGAAAATGCTTCGTCTAATGTAGTAGCTGAACACTTACATATTCTATAATAACCCAACTTCCAAAGTATTCAGTATGATGTCATTGTAATGGCGCCTCGGCCACTAATTCAGTAAGTGAATTACTTGAACCAGCAACTTCCAACGACGGGAACTTGTACACGTTTAGACACTAATTTATTTGTTCCCGCTCTCATCCTCCCGCCACACTTTTGCCATTTCCAAATTAATTCTCCGCCCACACCCACTTTGATGTGGCTGGGATCGAAAAAGAAACTGGAAATCATTGTTGGTAAATATGGGGCATCACTATGCATGTTAATAACATGATTATTACAACAGCAGGTGAGCAGTGGATGATTTTGTTTACCGTTTGAATGTATTTACCCGCCAAAAAGCAGACTCTTGTACAGAGTAATACATTTTAAAATCGAAGTAAATTAACCTTCTAATATTGGAGTTCTCCCATTGGGTTCAAGGAATATCTATAAAATTAGAAAGTAAAATACCACCCACAATAAAATGTTAGGACATTTTTCAATTATTCCCCATTTTCCCCTCGGACTGTGAGTCCAAGTCAGTGTAGATATTTGTGAGAGTATTCCAACTTTTCTCTGCCAGTTATGTTACCATGGACAATGTAAAAAAAAGTCTGGACTCTACAAAATGTCTGATAATGCCTCGTAAGGTTACCAGGTTCAAGTCTCGGCCAGCAAATATTTTTCATCAGCCATTGTAATATCCCATTTCCTGGTGGACTCGCAACCATTTCCTTCCTTTTTGATTCTCTTCTTATGCCTCGTTGGGGGTGGGAAAAAGGTTGGAAAAAGTTACTTAAAGTGTGTTGGCACATGGACACATGTGTGGCCTCTGGGAATTTCCTGGGGAGGGAATGTGCAAGAGAGGTGGAAAGAGGGGAAGGGGAGAAATTCGCAAGAGAAAGATGGAGATAGAGCTTGAGAGAGAGAGAGAGAGAAAGAGTGCGAGATAGGGAGACCACCAACTTTCACCCACCTTTTGTCCCCTTTTCAATCCCGTAGTAAAATGCAGGGAGTAAGTCAGAATAAGTGACACACGTTTTTTTGGTGGAGAAAGATTCCAAGAAAAACTTTCTCCTGCCAGTGTTATTATCGTTCGGAGAAAGACTTCCCCCCTCCTGGGTGTCTGCTGGAAGCGACAATAATCTTTTTACCTATGTATCTGAATTTCTTTTTCTAACTTATTCCAGATTACTTCCCTCCCCTTCCATTCCGTAAAAGAGGTGGCTACCTACGTACATACAACTATATAATTCCCTCTGATATTAGGTTTTTGTAGGGAGATAAAAATATTAAGAAATTAGAGCATTTACCTATTTAAATACACGATGTAACCTGACATACGGAGCAGACAGTGCAGGAAATGGAAGGAATGGGGGGAAATCTCAGAATCCCCATTGGAGGAGACTTTACTGGGGAAAATAAAGGGAAAGTTACACATTAAGAGAAAGCCCAAAAAAGGAGGGAGACGGAGTCATTGGGCACGGTGGAGAAAGTGAAAGAGGAAATAAAGCATGTATATATAGAAGAGTATTTTGAGTGTCAGTGACAGGAGACAAGATGAATGGAAGGAAACAGTTGGGAGAAGGAGAAAGTACTATGGAAGACGGAAGGTAGAGGGGGAAAGAAAAAAACATGTAAAACTCTAAGCTGTATAAGACAGAAAAGAAATTACTACTGCCAACTACCTTCACCCATTGTCTTATATTAGCTGTTTCCTTTATTCTAAAGGAGAAGGGAAAAAAAGAAGTGGAAAGTCATTCGGGCTTCTTCCATATAGATGCATTATGGGAGGTTTGAATATTATTAAAGGGAAGCGGAAGAAGGTTGAATGAGATCATATGAAAGAGCATCGCGCATTCATGAGACTGCGACCACAAGCCATATACAAAATCTTAAGTGGGGAGTTAAGTAGCTTTTGTTCTCACTTTTTGTTTGCCCCTGGCTTCCGGACTTGGCCCATGCTTTCTCTCCCATTCTTCTTTATTCTGTCTCTCCACTTCTCTTTCTTTCTAGCTTTATTACCTCTCCTTCACTTGTGTTTCCAGTGAATTTGCACTACATTGCAAAGCTCTTTTTGGCATTTTACTTTTCTCTTTTTCCTGACATTCCTCACTTGTTTCCTTGACTTTGTCTTTAAAAAAAAATTTCTGGTCTGTTCTAGAATTTTTAAATTTCTTTCTTTTTACTTTCTCTCGCTTTGTGTACCTTTTTGTGTTTATAATTTTGAGCTTTAGCCTGTTCATACCTATGACCATATTTCTTTTAACTTTCCCTTTTTGAACTTTCTCCTGGCAGTTTTTCCCCTTTTTGGGAGAAACTGCCAGGTTCCTTCTTGAATTTTTACCTTTGATTTCTTTTCCTTTACTTTCTCCTTGCTATTCCGTCGTGTCGATTTTCTTCTGGCTGTTTCATTTTCGTGACTTTATTTTGCTTTTCTCATTTATTTTCTTGACTTTCTTACAACTTTTTGGTTTTTCGGTTTGCCTTCTTTCCCCAGATTTTTGCCTTTGTTCTGTTTTTTCGAGTTTGTCTTTATTTGAACGTTTGTCCCTTAATCTTATGTTGTTTTTACAAACCAGCGTCGTTAATATGTGTTTTCGTTTGATGGCTTTTGCCTTTACATTCCTTTCCTTTACTTTCTCTTTGTTAAACTTTAGATTTTAGCTATTTTTCCTTGCTCTAACTTGAACTTTCCTATTACTCTGTGAGATGTGATCATTCGGCTTTCTTTAATCCATCTTTTTTCTTTTGGTTTCTCTTTTCCCGGTGTTTTTTTTCGTTTTTTGACTCTATTTTGTCATTGACCGTCCTTTTTCTTCTTCCGTTTCATATTTTTGATTTGAACTCCTCTTGACGTTCCAATGCTGATTTAATTCTCTCACCTTGGCTCCTCGTTTATCTCTCTGTCTAAATTTCTGTTTTCACGTATTCTATTTTGCCGTGTTTTGACTTGACATGTGCTTTGGTCTCCTCTTGTTAACCTTCTCAACGTCTCTGTCGCATTGTTCCCTGTTGTCTGGCATCGTTGACTTTCGTAATTTTAGTTACCTTCCTCATTTTGTTTGGTATCTCTCCAGTTCACCCTCTTCACTTTCATCCTTCCTGTATGAGTCTCCTCCTTTGTTTCCGCCCTCGATTCCTCTCTCTCTCTCTGACTTCATCTCCCTGATTTTGTCACTCTCTGTCCTTTTGTCGTCCTGGTGTTGTCTACGTTGCTCTCATGAGTTGACAAGGGCCCTTATCTTTTCATCCCTGGCAATCATGGGGAAACATAAAGGGAATGAAAGGAGAGTAGAGTGAAAGAGGGAAAGAGAGAGAGAGAGAGAGAGAGAGAGAGAAGAGGTGTGTGTACTCATTTATCAAATATTATCACTATCATCGCCATTTCTCTTATCCTTCCACGTGGGAAATGGATGACTTCGTCCTTCCTTCCATCATCCACCCTTATATATAATTAACACTGTACCAATTCGCAAACAATTTGCGATCCATTCAACAACCCTCTTGAAGGTAATCGTGGTGGACAGGAATGGGGCGATAGATGTATTGGTGGGAGTGACTACATCTCCTTATACTTGTGGGGGAGACAGTGTACTTTCTTTGTTAAAGTGAGAGCCCCACTTTCCCTTAAGGAAGACTCCACTTCCATGTACTTCTTCCGTACATTACGGAAGAGATGACTTGTAATTGCCACTACTACTTACTTAGCACTTGTAACTAATAGAGCCACGCTCTCTCCACGCTCGAAAGTAGTTGTGTTTAGAGGACAAGCAGCGGGAGGAGTGAGGAAGCTAGGGAGGGACAGGATAGACGGGGTTTATATTTAATTACACAGCCGCCCAATATGAACCACTTAGTCCCCCGTAAAAGCTTGAGAGTGGTGACACTCCAGTGTATCATAATGATAATAATACACCCATCATTATTTACTTGGACTGGCTATCCCTCTTATTTTCAAGCTGTGAATGAGAGAGAGAGAGAGAGAGAGTGAGAGAGAAAGTGGGAAACTGCTGGTCCCTAGAACGTGTGATGAACGACTCTTGTGGAAAATATGTGGTAATGGAGTCAAGTGGGATATAATTACCACTCTCGTGATTCAACACTTCCACACAAGTGTGACTAAAGGGGGGGAGAGAAGGGAGAAATGGAAGGAGAAACTCAAAGAGAGACAGACGAGGTGTAGAACTACATCTGACAGAACATGGGAGGATGCGCTAACAAAAATGGGAAAGGCAGAGAGAGATGATGAGACGAAATTGAGAAAGACGAAATAGGAGGGGGATACCAAAAGGGACAGCTCCAAAGATGACCGTAAATAGTAGGGGAGAGAAACTAAAAATGGCTCAGTATGTATGCTGTCTGTAGTTAGTTTTTGACTGTGTAGAGAAAGGACGAAAATAGGATGGTAGGTAAAATTGGAGGAACCGAATGATCAAACATGGCAGAAACAGAAATACATGGAGACATGAAGAGAGAAATAAGGAACAAGGAGGAGAGAAATAGTGAAAAAAGAATAGGCGGAAAAGTAGAAGGGAAAGAGCAATAAATTAAGTTAAATTGAGTGATAAACAAAGAGGGAAAGAACAGAAAAGGTAGAGCAAATGGAGTTATAAAGAAAAAATACAGGAAAAAAGTGATTAATCAAGGCGGGAAAGAGATACAAAGAAAGAGAAAGAATGATCCAGATAGATCGGAAGGAGATACAAAGACAGTAAAAAAGGCGTGGTAACGAAATAAAAGAGATAGAAATAAAAAAAAATGTGATCAAGAAATAACATAGATAGAAATAAATTAAAAATTATGATCAAGAAATAAAATAGATAGAAATAAATAAAAAAATTATGATCAGGAAATAAAATATACAAGGAAAGGGGGAAACGTGATACAGAAATAAAAGCGATATAAAGAAAGTAAAAAGCGTGATAAAGAAGTAAAAGCGATATAAAAAAGTAAAAAGCGTGATAAAGAAGTAAAAGCGATATAAAAAAGTAAAAAGCGATAAAAGGGAGTATTAAAATGTGTATATGCGTGTATTTCATTTTTAGAACCGAATTTGTTTTGCAAATTGGTTATCTTTTCTTCTTTAAATGCTTATTTGCGTTAAATAAAAACAGGATTAATTTTTGTAATTTAAAAATGCATGCATTTTGAGAGCAAAATTGTGGACTAATAACGCGTTAGAACTTGAACTAATTGAAGTACACAAGGAGTAATAACATTGAATGGATATGCATGTAAACGTTTTCGTCCTCTTTTTGTCTTTCTCCAGGAAATTAATCGGCAGAGTCTGGTGGTATGGTTTTGCCTGGACTACATGGCAGACTTTTTGTACCTGTTGGACATTGGAGTTCATTTTCGAACGGGCTACCTGGAGGATGGCGTTCTCCAGACGGACTCCACCAAACTCCGTCATCACTACATGAACTCGACCACTTTCTACATAGACTGTCTCTGCCTCCTTCCCCTGGATTTTTTATACTTGTCCATAGATTTCAATTCCATCCTACGGTGCTTCCGACTCGTTAAAATCTATCGATTTTGGGCCTTCATGGACCGAACTGAAAGACATACTAACTATCCCAACCTCTTTAGGTACGTGATTCAGCCCGCTTTTCCCTTTCTTTCTCCCTCTTTTTCTTTTTTCTATTATTATCCAAGTCACTGTACCTTTTTACTCCTGTATAATGTATGGGCCCGTTATTCCCCTAACCAATTCGGGGATGGATTTTTTTTGTTTCACGACCACCCAATATGTAAGGTAGAATTTCATTAAATCATGGATGGCCCAAATGTTTTGTGGGATTTTCATTTGACGCACGTCTTCAAGTTTGGATAGCATTAAGATTTTCTGTGATACAGAGTGGACCATCAAAAACAACTAGATTTTTATGCCCCAAGTTTATTTGAAAATCCTGATTAACTTGCATTTAAATATTTTATATAACTGCTGCTGAACAAATGTGTAAAAATTAGATCTGATTTTTTTAGAAATTAGGCTCTACTTATTATTTAAACTAAAACAATTCTTCAATTCTAGATTAAAATTTTATCAAATTTATAAATTAACATAGATGACCAAACCAATTGAGTTGTAATTTCTAAATACAGAGTTAGCTTCAAATACAAAATACAAAATATTTCAAGAAACGAACCCAGAATTAACATCCAAATTACAAAATACAGAAAGGAGAAGCGCGCGATGACACAAATTATAAAATACGAAATGCTTTCGAAGCCACTCATGTATGTGTGTACTTAAATACGTATTTTAAATGCGTAATTACACAAATGAGAATTTAGAATATTTTGTCAAGTTTCATGTGTCAATCCAGCCAACTACAAAATACTGAAATTACTTTTCACTTTGCAACAATTCCGAAATATAAAATACAACTAAATACTTCTAGAAATTGTA
The DNA here is from genome assembly GCA_034698585.1 of Disparrhopalites patrizii. NCBI lineage: Eukaryota > Metazoa > Arthropoda > Collembola > Symphypleona > Sminthuridae > Disparrhopalites > Disparrhopalites patrizii. The sequence goes on along the minus strand of JAQGBT010000681.1, from coordinate 8,235 downwards.
TTTGAATTTGAATGTAATTTAAAGACAAATTACATTGGAAAATCTTCGTACTGTCAAATACAATTACAAAAATATATTTTTTAAATTCGTATGGATAGATGTTAATATCAACCTCAGAAGCAGCGATTAGTACCTGCATTGTCATGTTGCCCAAGTCACCGTGTACACGAAGGAATTGTAGGGAATTATGTCGGAAATATGTATTAATTCATAGAATCGTAACTTGGCGTAAAATGAGTTTCTGGACAGAATCTTGTGCCACAAATTGATTGGAGGTTGGGAGTTGTTTCAAAAATGTGGTTGAAGGATTCCTTTGGGTGAGTATATTATTTTTTTATTTGTGTGTATATGTGCAGGTCCATTAGTCTGGTGCATTACCTGTTGGTCATATATCACTGGAACGCTTGTCTTTTCCACATCATTCAAAAGAATGAGGGCTTCGGGAGTCGGGATTGGGTGTACAAAGAGAAGGACGGGGAGATGAGTGTGCCCAAGGACGTGGTCATGTACTATCTGCAGAGCTTCTACTGGACCACCCTCACCCTGGGCATTGTGGGCGACTTACCGAGACCCAGAACCAAAGGCGAATTCCTTTATGTGATTATTCAGCTCCTACTCGGCCTTCTCCTCTTTGCCACGGTCCTTGGTCATGTGGCCAACATCGTCACAAACGTGTCCGCCGCTCGCAAGGAGTTCCAAGGTAGACTTTATCACCATTTCTTATTCTATGTATCACCGTCTACGTACATAATACACTCATATATGATCTCCGTACATATGTATGTATAAGTCCATATAATCTTCCACATGCACATAATCATCATACAAAGTCTCTTCTTCAACCTCATTATCTTCTTGTCTCTCTTTCATCTTTTTTTGCTTCGGTCCTTATGCACAATGGCAGAAAAAGAGAGAGGTAAAAGAGGGACAGAAAGAGAGAGAGAGAGAGAGAGAGAGAGTAGACAACATTTTCAATTTTTCCCCTTCATTTCATCAAATACTTTTACTCTTTTTTTCTTTTCGCAATTGTGCTTTATGAGGAATTTTTATACGGTTACAAGGGAGCAGGGGAGGATCAAAAGGATGGAATTCTTTCTTTTATTCAACCCGTGCAGTTTTCTTCCTTTTGTCGCTAACTCACGTCTTTTCCTCTACTTTCTCTTCCTCGCTTTTTCGTACTCCTTCTTTCCTTCATTTTCTCTCTAACATTCTCTCTCGGACACTTCTTTATGTACTCTCTGTCTCTTTTATCGGCCCAAATCGCTCTCCTCTTCGGCGTATCCTCGGTTACGCTTCCTCAACTGCTGGTTTTTGCCAATTTCAGACAGTCTCGCTGTAATTCTTCTGGTTTTGGATCGCTCTTGTGTATCTTCATATGTTAGGAGACGTTTTCTCTCACTATCCAGCTACACTTTCTCCCTCCGCATATCTTTTCGTTTTTGTTTAAAAGGTTCCCGATTTGATTTAATGTTTTTCGGTATCTTTTCTTTCCCTGTTTTTCCTTTATCTACATTGGTTTTTCTTCCCTTCTGCTGGCTTGTTTCTGCTTTCTCCCACTTGCTCCATCACCATCTTTCTCTTCTTTCCTTTCTCTTTATCTGTCCCTTCCCCCTCCCTCGTCATTCTCTCTGAGACACGCTGAAAAGAGTTCCTAATAATGGTATAGGGAAAAGTTGAGGCATTAAACTATCATCGTCATCATCATCAAGACGATTTCCCCCTTCAGAAATGCTTCGTTCAGCATTCTGTCATCAGAAGGACATTATAATTATGATGAGTTCCAAAGACTTGTTTCTCTCTCTCTGCGTCTTTCTCCCTCATTTTCTCTTTACCTCCTCAAATTTTTTCCGCCTAGAAAACTTCTTGATTTGAAGAATTCCTTTTTTCCCCGGGAGTTGTTCTTCCGCTTAAATGTCCTTCTTCCACTTTGTGTAACTTTTTGTACAGACTTTGCCACTTTTTTGGGATCCTAAAGACTTTTCTTGTTTCCTTTGTTTCGGAGACATCGACACTTTTTTAGTATCACACTCGGGCCCAAGGTATTTATTTAATCCGGCACATTATTCTGTGCAATTAGACTTGGTCGGACGAGATTATTTTTTCGGGAAAGTAGTAGTAAAGATAATACGGGGGGATACATCCCAAATTTGAAGCATTGTGAGAACGGAAAAAGTTGGGATGATGCGTGCATCTCAGAAAAAGGGGCATATCCGAGGAAAGAAAGGGCTCGTTGAAAAGGATTTGAGAGAGAGAGAGAGAAAAACGGAGAAGAAAAAAAAGAGCGTCCTTTCCCCTTTTACATATTCTCGTCCCTGGTGATCTACTCAAACTTTCTCCGGCCTATCTCACCCAGAATCTCTCCAAGGAGATAAGTGGACACTTTCTCCCTCTTCCGTACTTTCTTTTGCTGCTTTCTCGTGTTTCATCCGCTTATTCACGGTAGTTTCTATGCAACACTCTTTAATATTGTCGTCAAATTGAAGCAAGCATCAGAAATGAAGAAAAAAAATGAAAACATACCGGATTTCTTTAGGCATAATTAGCAATCGGTTACCATTTTAATTAATAGAAGCTGAACGTAATCAAACTCAAATATTTGTGGCTTATTGTGTGACTTGCGATTTTTAATTTTCTACATTCATACACACAAACCATAGGCTAGACTTGTACGATGAAATAGTCGGAGACAACTTTCTGCTTGAAGAAGAAAATGCACACCAAAGAATTTTCGGGTGGAGCATGTTGATGATTTAGTTTAGTATTATCTTGTATATAGTGCATGGAGACATGTATAGAAAGACTTTCTCCATTTCCCTTTCGTCCTATAAATTGCGTGTGCGTTTTTGGGACAAACTTAGTCTGTAGTTTTAGTGGATTTTCATGATCTCAGGAACAGTCATATGGCACGCATTTAGATGGAAGACCAAGACACGCAAAAGGTTTCTTTTTCTTCGGTAATGAAAATACTTGGAGGAAAGCCTATGGTGGGGAGAAATCATGAGGATTTTCCAGGTGCTTCTAGCAATTTCCTCTTCCTTTCTTTTTGACCTCCACCAAGTTGAGACAATCTCACATTCTACCTTTGGCTTCCCTTTCCTTTCATGCCCCTACAGGTACCCTTTCTCCACTTTCCCCTCACTTTCCATCTGTTCCCTATTATTTCCTTTCCTCACTGCCTCTACTTTGATCCATACATACAAAGTCTGGGAGAGAAAAAGATAGTTATTTCGTTCAAACACACGCACGGTAGCTTCCAATATGGTTTTGAGATATTTCATTTAGTTTTTAAGGGTAGAAATATGTTTTTTGGGGAAGAAAAAAATAAATTATGTGCAGACAAGCGCAGGAGAGAAATATTTTACAGAGATCTCTGGCCGTAATTCAATTGTTTTATTCGAAGAAATCGTTAAGTAGCGGTAGGTCAGGCTATATTTAATATAATTGCTATACAGTGAAGCAATAAAATGGAGACGAAACCAGCTATCTCATTTCTACCTTTAGCGACCTACCGGCTGTTTTCCCACTTTCTTGTCTCTTTTGTCTCTCGTTTCCTCTCTGTTCTCTGCTTTCCATTTTTCTCGTACTTTATTTTTTGTCTGCTCTTGTGTCGTTTTTCTCTATACATTGGCTTTTTTTTCTTTTTATGTCTTTGTCACTCTCGTCTCTTTTTTCTCGTCTGCCATCTCTTTTTTCTTTGTTTCTCTCTTTGTCTCAGTTTTTCTTGCCTCCCGCTCTTGGTTTGCTATTTTCTCCCGTTATTAGACATTGCCAAGTTACTTGACAATTCTCTCTTTCGTATTTGTTCTGTTTTCTCTTGGTTTTGCTCTATCTCTCTTTTAATAGACTTGGTCTTCCGTTTGCATCTTTTTGCTCTATATTTCCTCACTTTTCCTCTCTTGTTCATCGTGTATATTCTCTATGTTCCTGTTCATCACTTCTCGGTATTGCTCTATTTCTCCTCAGTTTGTTTGCAGGTATTTTTCTCCTATAATTTCTGTCTCCCGGTTTCTCTCTTTATTTTCGGGTTTCTACATATGGCATTTCTCTCTCTTTCCCTCATTTTTCGTGTCTCGCTCTTCTTCGATCTGTTTTACCATGTTTCCTTTGCCTCCCCACACATTTGTTCTCAATTTGTCTCTTCCTTCTTTTGATTTGATCTCGTTATCTTTCTTCGCCTCTCTTATTTGTTAAGTTCCTCGAAAGTTGTTCTCTCCGTTCCTCTTTCCCCTTCTCTCCCACTATCGTTTCTCGGAGAAATTCAGAGTCACGCCCAAAGAAGCGTAAGAGGGGGTCAAATAGGCGTAGGAATAGAGGGAGAGACAGTATGGATGGGAGGATGAAATGCAGGAAATGACGGATCTGGAAGAGAAGACACGCACTTAAGGTCTCATATAACGAGGTTGATAAATGGGCTAACTTAATAATGGCTTCTGGTGTTATTCGTGAGAAAAAAGTATTTTTTTGCATACCTCCCGGCATGTTTTCTGCCGGGAGTCTTCCCCAAGTTTTCCGGGGAATGGTCTTGTCTTCCCTGTTGTTACTTTTTCTTCATCTACATTATGCGTTCTTTCTCTTCTTTCCTGGTAATAAGACAAGAATTCTTAGCTTGAGGTGTAATTTCCTTCGCGGATGTTTCCTCTTGCTTGTTTTCGTTTCCTCTCTCTCCCTCCTTGCCTAACACGGAATTGAGGAAGGTCTGTTTTGTGAGAAACTGAGAAATGTGTGTGTATTTCATCATCATCTTCTTCCACCTTTCAATCCTTCACACAATTTTTCGACGTAGTTGTCGGTTTTTTTTTTTTTGCTAGGAGGCAAACAAGGAATAGTAGGAATGGAAGCTTTGAGGCTCTTGGATAGATCGACGTTTCATTTTGCCCTTGTTTTTTTAAGTTCCCTTCTCTATTTATACTTGCTTCTTATCTACCTCCCATTTTTTCCACGCTTTCTCGTTAACCTTCTTGTGTTTACCCGCCGGCTTATCTTAGAATTCCAACCGAAAACGGGAAACTGAACTTTCCTTCATACCTCTGGTTATTTTTTCCTACTATTATTCGATTTCTTTCCGCCTCTTCAAGTGTACTCTTTTGTCTTCCGTCTTGCCTCTCTTTTTTCTTCCTTTCCTTTCTATTTTTTGTTGCGTTTACATGGAAACGACACCGTCTAAGTGCGTTTTTTAAACATTTTGTAAGTTCCAAATTCATTACTAGCACGTATTATAATAATCGTTTTTGTTGTATTAACACTAATATGAGGGCATTTTGGGCGTTTCTTTCTGACTTCCTAGTTTATTACAGTAGGTTCTTCAACCGTCTCGTCCAAGATTGTGGATTTGGAGGAGATGTGGATGTTATAAGAATACTCAATGCGCAATTAAGCTGCTTTTTTCGATATTTGTAAATGCCATTGAAGTTGTAATAAACTTGGACTCCATTTGCAATTTGGAATTTGAATGCATTAGCGTCTAGCAGAAACTACAGACGATCCCAACACTCTTTGACACAATTTTCGTTAGGTAACAAAGGCTGTAGAAGCAATACGGAACACGTCCATTGTTGACAATTATATTTTTTTATAATAACACTTCAGTCCACCAAGCTTTTGCATAATGGCACTCATTACAAGTGAAGGCCTCAGAAAAGCTAAAAAAAAACAAAAGTTTAATTGGGAGTACAAACTCCTTCAATGGAATGAAATCAGACTTGAGGCCGTACAACGTTTTCCCCCCCTACAAATGATGGTATCATTTTTGCAAAGAAAGTGAAAAAAAAAGAAGAAGACATAAAATGAGAATCTGTAGTACATAAAGTCAAATGGAAGATATGGGTTAAAAAAGAGGAAAGAAAAGTTGGAAAATGGAGGGAAATTCAAACATCAAATTGTTGGAGAGGGGGAGAAGAATGGTAAATAACAGGCTGGAAAAAAAGTGGAGGAAAAAGTTGTAAACGAGGAGAAAGTCCCAAAAAAACTGTAGACAGTGAAGAAAGATGAGAGGGAAGTTTTTTTTACAAGAAAAAATAAGCTTTTCCCTCAAGAAAGCCGTAGTACTAGTGTTGAGTGTAATAGATAGAAAGCATGACATTGCCTCCTTTAATCTCAAATAATTTTCTGTTGGCACGAAAGCCTTTCCGCACACAACTCTATTGGAGGAGGAGGGGTGTAATAAAGTAAACAGGACTTTTTCTAGACAAAGAGAGAGAGAGAGAAAGAAAGAGTGGGAGAAAGCAAACCATTTGAAAAATATCGCACAGGGGAATCTCTATGAAGGAAGACGGCAGAGGGAAAGAAAAACCTCCAAAGAAGAAAAAATAATCCCAACAGTTTTTAAGAATATTACTTTGTGGAGTGCCAACACTCAAGGCAGTGAAGAGAGGAAGGAAATCGAGGCCAACTGCATACTGACATTAGCTCATGGTTTAACTAATTGGGTGAAAAAAAGTTTTTTTCCTTTCTTTTCTACTCTCAATTTTCCGTCGAGAAGGGAATTCCGTTTGAATAAAGGGAAAATTGTTGTCGTACGTATGTACCTACAGCTCTTTTCCGGGGATAATGAATTAGGTGGTAATGACGTGCGGGTAAATTTTCATGGAGGATTAGCCCCGAGACTTTTCTGTGGTTATATAATTTTTCTTCCAAGCAAAGCCCTACGAGGCCCATGTAATTCATTTTTTTCCTCTCTGTACTACTATATCTTTAATTTTGTCCAAGGTTACGAGGGAATGAGAGCAAAGGCGTGAATGGGAATGCATCTTTGAGCTAATGTGGGTTTAAATACGCTTTCAAGGAACATCTTATCATTGTCATTATGCAGATTTCTGGGGAAACCAGACGAGATTCGTCAAATGGGTTATTTTTTCTGGTCCTTAATGAAGCATCATCTATTTATGGGATGAATTTTCTGCCAGATTTTGGAACAAATACAATTTTTTCAGCTGTGGTAGTACATCTTTTCAGCCACAAACATTTGAACGTTGTAATTTTTTTGAATACTATATCCCTATTGTGGTCTAAATCTCCCTTCGGTTCTTTACGCTTCCGTTTTCCTAGCGCCAAATTTTTGTCACCTCGACATCGCTGTGGAGCCAGAATTTAATGATGGTGGAAGTTGCACTAAAGAATTTTTCGCCTTTCCCCAAAGTAAAATTCTTTTCTTGTTACGTGCTTAAAAAATATTCTTCACTCCAACTATGTGTGTGTATTACGTGCTAAAGATGCCTTATATCTATAAGTAGCATGATTTATAGAATTTCTCCGTGGAAACTTCAAGGACTGCCTGCATTTGCTGTTGTAATAGTGTGCTACACACACCCAGATTCCTTTCGCTTCATATCCTTTAATTAAAAAGGGACAAAGATTCCACATGTTTCTACAAATGTAATCTGTCATCAAGTTGTCATTTGTATAGTCAATTTACCATGGTTTCCTTGATCCGTGGGTGCCCACGGGAAAACAATTATTCAATCCTCATCTCTCCATTCATTTAGGAATTTTTGCACCACAAGCCTACAGTTTTACCCCAACAATAACAACTTAACCTGGTACATTACAAGGACCTGAAGCAATGGATTCGAGAAGCGCGTTTAAATGGAGGGTTTTCCATTAATTTTCAACTGATTTAGCTCGATGGGAAAGTACTGTCGCTTCTTTGATTCCGACGATTTTTACCGGAGTAAGAGAGAGCTTTTGGCTCTATAACTAGGAGTTTATGCCGAAATAGATAGAAGCTTAAATGTGTAAACCGAGGAGTTTCTTAAGAGGCGAAGGGGTGGAGCTTCAAATGGCAGGGAAGACTGATTGAATCAAAAATTTTAAAGCTGGAAGAGGAGGAACTTAGAAATAAATAAGGAGGAGCTTAGGAATAAAAGAGGAAGAGCTTAGAAATAAAGGAGGAGCTTAGAAATGAAAGAGGAGGAGCTTAGAAATAAAAGAGGAGGAGCTTAGAAATAAAAGAGGAGCTTAGAAATAAAAGAGGAGGAGCTTAGAAATAAATAAGGAGGAGCTTAGGAATAAAAGAGGAGGGGCTTAGAACTAAATAAGGAGGAGCTTAGAAATGAAAGAGGAGGAGCTTAGAAATGAAAGAGGAGGAGCTTAGAAATAAAGGAGGAGCTTAGAAATAAAAGAGGAGGAGCTTAGAAATAAAAGAGGAAGAGCTTAGAAATAAAGGAGGAGCTTAGAAATAAAAGAGGAGGAGCTTAGAAATAAAAGAGGAGGAGCTTGGGGAGTGTTTTAGGACGAATC
>JAQGBT010000680.1:0-44732 GCA_034698585.1 Disparrhopalites patrizii | reverse complement strand
CTCTCTCTCTCTCTCTCTCCCTCTTTCTCTCTCTCTCTCTCTCTCTTTCTCTCTCTCTCTCGCTCTGCCTCTGAATGTGAGTAAAAATGTAAAGACAGGACCAATGGAGCTGGACAGGAGACATGTAAAAGCATGTTGGGAAATTATTTATTTTCTTGTTCAAAATCTGAATAATAAAAATCCACTCTCGTAACGTTCTCCCAGACATGTCCTTTCGGACTGGCTTTCATGTACAGGAAGTTCCCTACCGTTTGTCAAACAGAGAAGACTCAGTGCCGCCTCCTCACTTGACTTCATGACACAAGATTCTCTCCTTAGTTTCTCTCGCTCTCCCAGTCTCTCTCGCGTCTCTCCGACTCCCTCCCCCCTCCCTCTCTCTCTCCCTCTCTCTCTCTCTTGAGAGAGTGAAAAACATGGATCTGACAGGATTTAAGAGCCACCATGAAATAAACAAGCTTCTGTTTTTGACTCCATCCTCATTTCGTTGTATCATTTCCTACCCCCTGAGCCATTGGACGAGCAGAGGGAAGTTCCATCATAGCTCATCCTGGGTAAATAAGCCCAAGCGGCAACATCCCACTGTCACTTGTGTTTACCAGAGAAAAAACAAGAAAATATCCAAGGGAAAAAACAAGAAAATATCCAAGGGAAAAAACAAGAAAATATCCCAGGGAAAAAGAGAGGAAAGCTCGGAGAGGATAAGGAAGGATTCCAAAGTGGAAGAGGACGTTAAGATTCATTAAAATACTATGTAGCCCCCCCAATTCCCGCATGATTACCATTGACAAGGTTTTTGGAGAGGAATTAACCGTTTCCCTGGAAATTGCCTTGAAGGAAGAAGGATTTCCAAGGGATTTACGGGAGGACTTCCTTCCACGCTCCAAACCACCACAAAGGAGGCTCGGTGTGAGTTTTGGCGCGGCGGAGGGAGTTGGCAACCCACGGAATATTATGGCACTTGAGGAAGGTGACAAGTACCAGCTGTGATCGTAAAACTTCCAGGGTGCCCCTTCCCAAATTTGCCACCACCAAATCTCTCTCTCTCCTTGTCGCTCCGGTCAAACAAATTTTTCGACACTCTCCACCCTTGCGACATTAAAGAGTTACAACAAAATATGAGGAGCTACAAAATGATAGCCATCATTAAAATGTGAGAGGCGGAAAACAAGACTGGAAACCGCAGCTACTTTGACTCTTTCTCTCCCCGCACTTTCCTCTCACAAAATCCTGGAGAAGTTCAACTCCGTTTTGGAGGAAACTATTTTTTCCAACACTCCCACATAACAAGTTTAAACCTTTTGCATGGTCCATCAACCTCCAATGACCTTTGACATTTCATGTTTTTCTCCCTCTTGTACATCTCTCTCTCTCTCTCTCTTTGGAAATGAAATCAACTCCGTCAGGAGTAGCTCTGAAGTGCCTCCATCGGGCTGGTTAGGAGAAGTTGTTACTAATTTGGTGGCTCTTTGATTCTGTGCCTCCCTCAGTGCGTCCAAGGACTGCCCGACTCGCCCGACTGCCGCATCCCAGTAAGTAGGCTAATTTTTAGGACGGGGCGGGGTGCCAAGGAGAACAAAACCATCATTACTTTTCCCTCCCAGCCGCTTCTTCCGCTCTTTTTCCCTTCCTTTACAATCCTCTCTTCCTCTCTCTCTTTACATCATCATTAAGGAGGAAAGTCGGACTAGAAAAAGTTGAATTGGACAAATTTCATGGAAAGTCATTAGAGAGAATTTTTGGGGTGAGAAAACCACACAGAAGGACATAATTGAAGGGAAAAGAGAAGAAGAGAGAAAAAGACCTTTTTTTAAAAAAAAAGAAAAGGTGATTTCCCTGCCAGTTGGCGCACTTCTCTTCCTTTTGCCGTCATTTGACTCGTTCCAGAAAGGACATGGCATGAGCGTGTTATTCCATTTATTCCAGTGTTATTCTACATGCTAAAGACATGTGTACTCCCATTCTTTCCACAGTGTCGGATTTTGCCAGTGCATTCATTCTCCATCGGAACACATTGTTCCCACTGCTCCCTGGTACTTTATAGGACGAGTGAGAGGGAAACACAATGATACTAATAGTCACTTCCCGTACTAACATTGTCCATGGAGAGTGTTCCAAAGTGTTCAAAAGTGTTCAAAAGGAGAAAATAGGAAGGACCTCTCCCTGTATTTACAGTATTTTTCCCTCTCATTGAACAATGTCAATATCCATGGAAAAGTGTATTTCCTCAATCCGGCACAAAAAGGAGGAATTACCTTTTTATTTGATGGCCACTGTTAGCATTACTATTATGACTCCGCCACGGCCCAGTCAAGAGTGAGAATAATGGCTGACTCTCCAGTTGCGCGCACTAATAGTCTTATTGTCATATTTACCATTTATACACACAAAACAGCCCCGTCCTTTTTACTTTCTACTTAGTATAAACAACAAGGCTCTAACACCAAGGAGAGGAAATCTTCCCAAACTCCATTATTTTCATATGTCATTTGCCAGGAGCTCGGAAAAAGGGAGAAACTTGAAGGGAAGAAGCCTCAGAGGGCAAAAAAGATGAGGAAGCTTTTCTCTCTCTCTCTCTCTCTCTCTCTTTCTCTCTTTCACTCACTCATTCAATGCTCTTTGCACCAAAAAGTGTGCATGGACCTAAAAAGAAGTGACAAGTGATGGTGATGCGTATGTTGGTGCGTGCGTGTGAAGTCGAAAAACGGTGTGAGTACAAGAAAAGTGGAGACGATGCAGAAGGAAAGAGAGAGAGAGAGAGAGAGAGAGAGACAAGAAAAAAGCGGCACGTCGACCGGAAAGTCATTGCGGTCGGGGTATTCATTCATTCATAAAAGATACATTCATTCATTGAGAGAATTCCCTCAAGTGATACTTGACTTGTAGTAAGAGAGAGAGAGAGAGAGGCACACGTAAAAAGGGGAAAAGTCTCGTATTTGTTTTCAATTATTGTAAACTGGGAAATTCCTTAAAAATTGAAGGGCTGGAAGTCCGTAATATTTACTTTGCCATCCCTATGCTTTGTATTAACAGGGCTAACACGGAGTGTGAGCCAGGGTGAGAGAGAGAGTGGGAGATGTAAGAGAGAGAGAGACGGAGAGAGAGACGGAGAGAGAGACGGAGAGAGAGACGGAGAGAGAGACGGAGAGAGAGAAGAGAGAGAGAGAGAGAGAGGAAGCGGATACCCGCCTTTGAGTGCGATGCAGACCTAAACGTGAATGGTCTCATAAGGGTAAAAATCTTGACAAAGACCGGCGATCCTTTCACTCCTATGACTTTTTGGGCTTGTTTACACGACTCATTCATTGAGCACTTTAAGGATTTTTAAAGCTCTCTCTCTCTCTCCCTTTTCATGAAGGACAAGAAAATAGCTTAGAAATGTTAAATAAGGAATTTTGAATGCGGAACATTTTTTTTATGTATCTACTTGATTCCTTGGGTCAAAGAGATGTATAATTCTCTCTTTGCAGGACTAATAATGGATTCCATCTTACACCTCCTCCTCTGGTCGTGTGTAGAAATGACAAAAGTGAGTATCCGAGTAAAAGTATGAATGGGATTCTGTGTCCTCAAAGGACATCTCCTCCTAAACTGTTTTTTCCCCTTGGTTTTTGCTTCTCATGTTTTGGAGGGGTCATGTTTAGAGCACTTAGCAGGAGAGTGCCATGTAATTCAACAGCTGACTCACTTTTCCTCTTCTGGCTGGCTTTTGGGATGAGGAGGAATTCCTGGAATCAGAGGAATGTTATTCCTTCCTCCTCATTTCATTTCATTATTTTCTGGTTATTACATGAACGGGGAATTATTTGTTCTCGCATTTCCCCCTTTTCACAGAATCTTTTAATATTCCTCTCGCATCCCCCATTGTTTATGTGGGACTTGACAAAAATTTACACACATACGCACACTTTTTTCAACACTTTTTTCTCTTAATTTTTTTCCCTGACAACGGTATCTTTTGAAAAAAAAGATTTTTTCCCTTTTTTTCTTAATAAACATAAGGTGAAGCTCTCCTTTTATGACTATTGTGTGCCGTTTTGCTTTGGAGAAGACCGTCGGTGGGGACGTATAAGGCTATGTAGGAAAGAGGAATACATGTCATAAAATGTTATTTTCTCATAAACATCTTCTCAGTCTCTCAAATTTCGGGAGGCGGAAAAAAAATCTTGTTACATGGACATGGATACATATTCATATATGTGTAAGTGAGGGTCTTGACTAATATTTACTGGCCGTCATCCTCTCAATGATTCTTTCTTGGGGCAAAAGGAGAAAAATACGAGGAAGGCTCTTGGCTGATCCCTGCTTTTTCCCCAAGAAAAATCCTTTTTCTTTCATCTTTCGCAATCCCTGTCGTCTCCTGGTTGCAAAATATTATTTTCCCTCCCCAGCCAATTGTTCCTAGTAATACGAGCTTCTTCCACAATACTTCCCTCCGTGGGGGGCTTTGGGAGACGACAAGACTTTGTTTCACCGAAACACACACACAAAAAAAACTTTTTCTCAGTACATTTGAAAATATTACAAAATTACACTTAAAGAGCTGGACCAAACAATGGATTCTTATGTTGGAAAGGAGCATTTACGAGGGGGCAATGGCAAGCCATGTGTGTGTTCCCTCGTAAAGCCTATGGAAGGCTCTCTTTGTCAAAGACACTCATTCTTCCTCTCCGAACTTTGTTCCTTTCATTCACACTATGTATTCCCTCAAATCCTCTCTTTTTCCACATTTTCCTCTCAAAAGAAAATTTTGGCAGGAAAGCGCTAAAAATTCACATAAAAAAGCTTCACATTCAAATAAACGTCCAAAAAATTCAAATAAAAGCCCAATAGAGAACGGTCTGCCGTTCCTCCAATGAACTTCTGCCACCTTCACGTCTTTTTCCTTCTCCGTCCTTGTGTATGTAAGTCTCCTTTTTACTCACATCAAGAAGGAGATAAAGAGCGTCATCTTCACGTGTTTTACTACGTGAGCTCAGCCGTAATACGTAATATCCTTACATGCACGGGACAGGGAAAAGGAGTCACATTTGACTCACGTTATTCACGGAGACTCTGACCCCAAAGAGAGTGTCCAGGACCACTAATGTCCATCAGGCGAGAGCAAATCACATACATGAGAGAGGTAAATACAAAATACAAAAAATAGGAGCTTCAAAGCCTCCATCTTCTCCATTCACTGGAGAGTCTCCAAAATGCTGTTTGTGTCCCAAAAAGCAAGGCTCTCTCACGCAACACGTGCGACAAATGTTTACGAGCTGGTCTGTCAACTTTGAGATGTGGGAATGACTGAGAGAGGAACTTCTGAGGAGAATAACAAGAGAGAGAGAGAGAGACAGGGTGAGAGAGATCGAGTTGAACGGCTTGAACAGAGAAAGAGAGAGAGAGACAGAGAGAGAGAGACAGAGAGAGAGAGAGAGAGAGAGAGGATGCAGATAGGAGAGTTTGTAGTGGGATGATGAGAAGGTTTACAAATAACCGCAAGGCTGAGCTATGAAGCGGGAGATGAGTTTCTGTGAAGAGCTCTACGGACGGTGACATGTGAAGGAGTGCGTTTGGGAGCCTCTGAAACAACATTCCTCCACAATTTTTCTCAATTAAAACTAATAAATCCTGTTACACACGATGGAACTACGCAAATGATTCGTATGAAGCAGTTTTATTAGATTCCCCCCTCTCACTCTCTCATACATTGGGAGGGCATGGGATGCGGGAGGATGGGGCAGGAAGAGAGCTCCTCCGGAGGGAAATCCAGAGAGGCTCCTTGAGGGGGCTCTCATTGGGCTGGGACCAGCACATATTGTCAACCCAAGTATCTTATGGAAGTCCCCATGCCACAAATATCAATACGAAGGCGAGATAAGAATGACCACGAACAAATTATTGGGACTTTTCAAAGACTCCGTACGTTATTATGGGGAGAAAGAGAGAAGTGGCGAGGGAGATACAGAGAGAGATGAGAGAGAGGGAGATACAGAGAGAGATGAGAGAGAGGGAGAGAGAGATGAGAGAGATGAGAGAGAGGGAGAGAGAGAGAGTTAAAGCGTTACATGCATTGACATGATTATGTACTTGATGGCCTGTGTAGCCCCACATTTTTGAGGAGACCTTTATGACTGGCCGTGCTATGGCAATAGCATTTGATGATGTGGGAGCCAGTATGTATGTTATGTGGACGTAGAGCCATGTGACGCGAGTCGTAAAGTATAAAAGATGGAGAAAAGGGTCATCTGCGTATCAATTCGGTCTTATCTCCCACCAAACGACAGCTTTATATAGAGTCTTTTGTAAAGAAATATCTTTTTAAAGTAAAAAAAAAACATGTAGTAAAAGGGGGGAAAGTCTTGTATAAATGCTTTTGGACGTTGTAGGGAAAAAAAGAGAACTGGCTGCGGCTCCTTGCACTATTATCAACTATCTTCCAGTGAAGTGTGCAGTTTGTAGTGGAATAAAGAGATTGCAGGCCAAGTTCTCCAAAAAAAAGGGATGAGAAGGAGAGAGAAAAAAATGTCTCTCGGACGACGACATCATCATTCAACAATTTCTTGGGATCTGCGCGCTCCTGTTACTCTCGGCTCACTCAGGAACGTTACACAACTTACTATTGATGGAGTCAGAGAGGAAAAAATACTATTTATACGTGTCACGCTTTCAGTCCAAGACCATCTCTCTCTCTCTCCTTTCTCTCTATTTTCCCTCTCTCTCTTTTTCCTCTCTCTCCCTCTTTTCACTCTCTCCCTCAATCTCTCTCCACTCTCTCCATCTTCTCTCTACGTGTTTCTTCCCCCCCCCCCCCCGAAAAAAAAAACTCAGCCTTTCCTATAGGAAAGGAACTATTCTCAAGAATGGGAATGCGCCTGGAGATGGACGGAGAATGCCCGTTCAGAGAGAGCATTAAATTTCTTAATGGACCTTGTGTGTAGGGAATCCCTCTGCCGTAACTTAGATTCTGGGGAAGTATAACTCTTTTATTTTCTAAGATAGGAGACTGGAGAAGAAAAATGTTGGGGGTTAAAAAAAAGTGATGGAAGAGTCTTTGAATTGGAGAAGGCGAGAGAGGAGCCATTCAAGGGTGTTACCATCTCTTTTCTCCTCTTGGTCATTGTCATTAGCCTGTCATGTACAAACCGCCTTCCTCAATCCAAACACACAAAATGAATGAAAGGACACTCTCCACACTTGAACGGGGCTCTTTTTTTTAGAGCCTTTAATGCCTTTTTTTCCCCTCTCTCACAAAAACCTCGAATGGAGAAATTGAGTAGCCTCTATTTCGGGGGGGAGCCATTAGAATTAACGAGGGAATAAACAAAACCCAAGATTCCGTTTCTTACTTCCCAGTTTCTCACATGTCGGGAGGAAAAAGACTCTGTTTAAAATTATTTGGCTAGAAAAATCGGGTAGAATGTTAAGAATTTGAGGGGCGACATTATTAAAAATATTTTTATCGGGCCCTAATAACCTTGTAATGGTAGTTGATAAGTATTTATAAGATCTGTCATTCGCTTTATGCAGAGCTGATCTGCAAGATAAAAGGGATTTCGGGTCAAAGTGAGACAATGGACGGAGGAGCTGTAGCTCTTGCGAAGAGTTGGACGGACAGGAGTTGGAGCGAAAACTGAATTGAAACTGAATTGAAATTGAACTGAAACTGAATTGGTTCCTGTTCGGAGGAAGGAATAGTGACTGTATGAATGTTTGAATATGATTCGGGCGTACCTGGGAAGGGAATCCACCGAGTTCGGGGGAAGCGTTGAGTTGCGTGGAACTATTGGGAGCGGGAGGGCCGCCGCCGCCTTGAGCGAAGTGGTGATGACTCGCCAGAATGGAGGAAGTAATTTGTGCGGGAGGAGTCAGAAGGTCAGGAACAATTTGATCATCGTCGTCACAAGGCAAGTCACCCAAAGACACAAACAAACTGCCACCATCCATTATTAGAGTCGGATTAAGAATGGGAGCTGCATACTCATCGATGCTCATGGCACAGAAGGCACGCTGCTCCCTCGACCGCAATAGCCATTCGGCTCACCCCGAAAACAACAGAAAGAATAACAATCCCTCAAATTATCCCTTTCAACACTTCCAAGCCCAGAAATTATTTTCTCTTCTCATTTCTTCCTTCTCCAATTCCTATGTGCTCAATTATTCCTTGGATGTATTCCTTATTTTGTATTCCTTCACCTCCTGTCAAAGTCCTACAGGCTCTGGCCGTGTCACAATACTGATACAATTTTCCGTCCAAAAATGAAGTCCACGAGCTGGGTAGCTTAAGCGTCCCATTCAATGTGACGAGCTACCGACTCAATCAAAGGACTTTCTTTGGACACAAAAGTACTCTTACAACCTGGTCAGAATCCGAGCACTGACCAAGAAAGTTTTTTTGAAAGAACGCACAACACAAGCAGTTGATAGGCAAACCAAAAAATAAACGGATGGTCAAAGCACAAAACAAAAAATCACACGAATCTACTCACAACAAAGGGTTCAACTCAAAAAGTCTCAAAATTTTAAAAACAATACTTATTTTGTTCCACAAAAAAAAAATAACACAAGGAAGTTTATTTAAACTGTATAGAAAAGGAGGGATTATTGTTGGGGGTGAATGCGGAGTAGTGTTTTACAAGAGGTTATGGAGCAATCACTGCTGGAGTAAAAACTCTCTCTCTTTCTCTCTCTCTCTCTCACTGAAGGTAAATAAAAATTGGGAAGGGAGGAGAGCATCTGTAGTAGTAGAGGGGACAACAAAACGTGATTAGATTCATTGAGGCTTCTGATAGTGAGTGAGTGAGTATGAGGGAGAGACGCAATGTTTTTACGTTGTGGATTGCTCGTGGAATCAAGTCAAACTACTCGAGAGTCAAGTGACTCCCAAAGAAATACGCTGTCTTATCTCTTACACAGACCTTTTCTGAAGGAATACTCACTTCGAAAATACGTATGTATCATATCCTTATTATTCCCTTTTCTCTGTACATGTACAGTCAAATGCGGAGAGAAGAGAGAGAGAGAGAGAGACGTGGTAAAAAAATTCTTGAATGAATGGTCTCCTCTGGAGAAAAGTTGATCCTCATGAGGTGCAACCCCTGGGACTTCAAATTCTCAACCCCTCAATGCAACAGCAAGCACCACACACACACTTTACACGTAAACCTTTTTTCCCCCTTTTTTTTCATATTCATCCTACATGTAAACTAACGTTGTGGTCCCCCTTTCCCTCATTTAACCTCCTATTCCTCCGTTTAAGTGGACATTAAAGGGAAAATCCTCTGCCCGTACACATATGAATTAACTTGGACTCTCTCAGAGATGCTCGGGACTCTCAGAGATCCTCGGGACTCTCAGAGATGCTGAGGAGAAGCAAGAGGGAGAAGTCGCCGTCATAAAAATAGTACAATTTCCTTTATGAGCCACGGAATGACCGAGAGAATTTGTACTAAAGAAGGAGCTCGTCTTTTTATTTGTACACAATTTCTCTCTCCAGAGTTTCTTGGCTCTAAAAAAAAGCTCCTCTACTATGTAGCACATTGAAGCTAAAGCATTATTCCCTCCCAATATTTCCATGTACTTTGTTACGTTCTAATCGCCAAAGACGGGGGACTCGTGCACCTGAGAAAAAAGGATGAGGACAGAAACTGTGGGGACAAATAGGCACTATCACATGTAGCGTGACACTGATACGGATGTTGATAACAGAGTTACTGGAAATTATTACCCTCTGGACTATGAATGAAATGCAACGACGGCTTATCGCTCAAGTATTATTATTTAATACTCTGTAACTTCCAAAAGCGTAATATCCCTCTCTCTCTCTCTCTCTCGTTCCCCTATCGCCCTCTCCTTTCATCCCAACGGAGGGACACACAGTCCATTTTTAACCTGATTTACTAGTACAACAACATATTTGTTTACTTCACTTTTTTTTAATAATTTATAATCTCTGAAACAATCTACTATTTTTCCCATTCCTACTAACTCTACTGATTATGGGCGGTACAGGTGAGAGTACAAGGCTCTCGGAATGGAGCACATGTGTGTGGTAAACACGTACCGGAATTTCGGACTCTCTGTACTTTTCCTTGGAATTATATGGAAAAGCCCTGGAACCATCAATTCCTCATTGAGCATCCATATAGGCACCCTTTATTCAGTTATACATATATGGGTATCCATATATCAGATAGCATTCAATTATAA
Organism: Disparrhopalites patrizii; assembly: GCA_034698585.1. Taxonomy (NCBI): domain Eukaryota; kingdom Metazoa; phylum Arthropoda; class Collembola; order Symphypleona; family Sminthuridae; genus Disparrhopalites; species Disparrhopalites patrizii. The sequence goes on along the minus strand of JAQGBT010000680.1, from coordinate 34,544 downwards.
ATGCAATTATAAATGCAATTATAAATTCAGTTATACAACAAATCTAAATCAACAATTCAGTTATAGAATCAATGACTAGAGTGCTTTTGCTTGTATCTAAAGCCGGAATTGAGCATTTTATTCTTCTAAAAATACACGTCGGAGCATCAAATCACTGGCGTCCTGTGACAAAGCACATTCAAGAAGCACCTTCACCATTTATTTACTTCTTTAACCTCTCCGGAACAAGTCGGAATCTCTGTTTATCTTGAGCTTACCCAGGTCCCTCTTATCACTGGTAAAAAAAAAGCAAGGTGGAAAAAAACGTTTTGAACCACTCACAGGTACTTCGGCTGACCTTATGCATTTTCCGTCTCTCTGTCTCTCTCTGTCTCTCTCTCTCTCCCTGTCGTACCATCATTCCCCTTGTTTTCCTTCCACGAGAGAGGTTATAGCTTGCCAAGTGGCAGTAAGAGCCTCATCAACATACAGGAGAATCAAATGTGGAAGATTATAAAAGTTTTGTACATATAAAAAAATGTATCTTCGGAATGGTAGACTAATATTGTAATATTACACTGTCCAAACTCCCTGCACTCAGCAGTTCCCCGAAGCTCAAGTTGTTCCCTGAACCACTTTTCACCATCTCTTTGCGACAGTCAAAATAATGTCTGAAGAATCCCAATGTACTGCATACGAACAGCCAAAGGTGGGATTAGATGGAAGTTAGAGGGTGGACGATAAAAACTGAATAAGCAAACGTTTACATTAGGAGCCCAGTGGATTATTTACACATTAAATAAAGTAAATGATTTTTTTTTCACCAGTTCTCTTCTCCCCCTCGAGAAAGAAGCTAGCTTTGGAACTTTCTGAACAAAGGAATATAAAATCCTATGTAAAAAATATTAGCCGAAACTCCGTCGAAAAAAAAAGTGTTGCTAATGAAATAGTTCTCAAAATATTTCAACGCCCTCGAAAAAAAAAACAGATTGTCAGCAGGTGGAAGAATCTCGTCTTTCACCTCATTTCACCGGTTCAATCAAATGAGAGAAGCGTTGACAGGGGCATCTTAGAGAAGGATTTGACAACCCATCCTGGTTTGGATCTGAACACGTTGAAGGAGACCGCAGAGCTCTGGCAATAGAAGGTCTCTGAGTGGGCAGGATGAGGGGAAAAGTGGAAGGGAAACAGGTATTTATACACGATCTAAACGACTCTTGAATGTGAGTAAAAGGGATCAAGTTGAACAAATAGAACAAATCTTGATGTCCACTCATTTGAAAGATCATCACGGAGCTCTCTGCAAGGGAAGATTGATTACAAATCCTCTCGTATTTCTCCCATATTCAACCATATATTTCGTGTGTGTAGTTGATAATTAGGGGGGAGGGGGAGAATTCTAACACTCTTAACCACACATGTAAAGGGGGGAAAGGAGCAGAAAAATAATGTATATAATTTTTTTATGCTCTTGGCAGCCCTCATTTTCTCCCCAGGATCCTGCTGTGTTCTTAATGCATAAGGAAAACACGAAGACTTCTGCAGAGAGAGAGAGAAGAGAGAGAGCGAAAGAGAGAGAGAGAGAGAGAGAGACAAAGAGAGAGAGAGAGAGAGATGGCGGTAGAAAAGGTGAGTAATGCCAATATTTTGGTAGACACGCAATTAAATATGTTCTCGGTTGGACATGGACGGAGGAGCAACTGTCGTTCGGATGTAATAATATTTAACTATATGCTGATATATACGTATCTATATAGATCCATAGATTTGGTCCGTGTAACTAGATGCACAATTGTTTAACTAGAATTGTCAAACGTGTGGCGGTCCTTATAATTCACGGTGCTCGTGGCCATTATTTAAAATAGGAATCCAGATTACATTTCTCCGCACCACTCACTTCCCTGCATGTTGTTTGAAGGAATAAATATATACCGTGTGGACACCTCATAACCTGCTTGTGAATACCTTAATTGAGGCAAGATGGATTGATATGCTCCTTCCTCCTCAACCAGCTTCCATATGTACCTTTAAAGACATGCTCTGTATGGGAAGAGAAAGAAAGAAAAAAAAGGAAAAAAGAATGTGCCTTGGTTTCACCAAACTACATTGTGCACTCATTCCATGTCATGTCAAAGAGAAGAAAAAAAATCAGCCATACTTGCTCTCATGTGTGTAGGCTCTCCCTTGTAAATGTTTTTTTTTTATTTCAGCAAAAGTTGTAATAAAAGGCTGGCGACAGGTCATGTTATTAAATGGGATGAGGGGCAACAATGGTGGTTGTCAGTGGAGGGTATAGCAGAGTACATAGTCTCCTCTATAAAGGAGATTGAAAGAGCAGTCATTTCGTGCTCTCAATCAATAAACATGCTCAAAATCCATATTGTTGTCCCTTGTGCATCTCCCATCAACAATTCATTATTGAAATTATATCCCTCCTATATGGGGGTATATAAGGGGATGTTGGAATAATTTATAATCCTTTGCTCAAAATATGTACATTCACCCACATGAGCAACCATGTGGGCATGCTTCCCCAATAAATGCTCAAATGGACCATTTGCTTAATTGTATTTACTTCATATTCTCCCCATTTTTTGTACAATTTATACTCGTTGTTAATTTTGGAGGTGTTTTATAATAATTTAAAGTTGTACTTTTGAGCATTTAATGCTTGTCCATTTGTATGTACATTATGAGTGTACGTGGGACTCGTTGAGGATTATGGCCGGGGGAGAGGAACTTGTGTGTGTGTGTCCGGTGGAGGGTTATGACACTCTCTACACCATGTATTATTATGATTATGACCAACCAACAAGTATTTATTTAGTAACCAACAGATTTGTGTGAGTTCCCAGTGATAATTGGCATACAGTTTACACACAAAAGGTGTTTTCTCTCAACAGACGTACTTCCAAGCCATAATCTGTGAGGAGGAAGATGGTAATGATGATGATTGTTGTTGGAAGTAACAATCATCCCGTGGACTTGCCTTCCCCCCCCCCCCAAAAAAAAACTCTTCTTCTTCCATGCCCTTATCATCATTATAACAATGAGAATGGCTTGTAGTATTTCTTTTTATTATTGGACTTTGGCGTTTCCTAGAGCTGTTAGTGGTGCCACAATAATGATCCCATATAGGCTGGCAGTAGCTCATGGTGATGTACTCACTCCTGTGCATACGTATATAATATACACATATAATATACATATAATGTATGTAATGTGATATAATCCACGTACACATGCTCCTCTTCCTCCTCAGAGAGGCTGCGTGCAAGACGCGTCCACCAAGAAATCAAGGAGCAAATCATGTACATATTGGCGAAAAAGAGTGTGATGGCTATTAACAATGTGTTTGTCTGTTGCCAGTTAATTAACAAGATTAAACTGACTGAAATTACGAGATTTTCTTCGCCATTTGTCTTCACTCTACTTGACAATGACCCAGAGTGACCCCTGAATGAGTAAACCAATGAATACAAATAAGTACTTTCATACTCTCCCCGCAGTCTCCCTTTCATTCTGTCTCTTCTTCTTCTTCTCTCTCTCTCTCTCTCTCTCTCTCTCTCTGCCTCTCAACGCACTCCCCCAAAAGTGAAGTGGATAGTACGGAGTTTTAACTTCGAAAGGAGAGGAAGATGATGCAGAAAGAGGGAAAAGGAAGAAGAGAAACATTTATTCCCCTGTTGCGAATGGATCCTCCTAAATGCAGCTGTTATCCTCCGCTTTTCATTTATGACTTGCTAATTCCCCCAAGAGCCCAGCAATTTCGGTCTCGTATTACATAAATGTTTTGGGGGTTAATTTGTTTTTATGTCCCAAAGAGTGTCTTTAAACAATATCCGTCTATTCTCTCTCTCACAGCCATCCCCGTTCCTTTCCGCACTCTTGAGGAGGCAGAGTTCGGTGAGAAGAGCCCTCTTTATTATTTGTCATGAATTTAAATCACAAATTTCCTTCTTTTCACAAAAAAATCCGTTTTTCAAGGGAAAAGCAACGTCCATTTACCTCATGAATGAAGTGTAGCTAATCCCTGTGTATTCTAATCCCAAACTACGTACAAGGCATATTTCTCATTTGAATAAACGGCCTATGTCTCACCTATCCTCCGTGTCCACCTTTTTATTGCTGGAATTGCCTAATCTTCCTGACACTGATGAGGTGCTCAAATGAGATTGTTCTCCCTAGCCTCCTCCGCCGCCATGTTTGTTTCCCTTTGGAAAATTCACTGGCCGGGGCCAAAGAGGAGAGGATGCGGAGGGGACGAGAGAGTCCAAGAATGGAAGATGTCACCATCTGAGGAAGTGAGAATGATGCACACATGTGATTAGAGGGGAATTGATATAGTCAAGTGACTCCTCATCACACTCAAGCCCCGTCTGTCTTATATTTAGTGTGTGCACAGGGGAAAAGTGACACCAACAATCCCAACACCAACAGAGGGAGGGAAAGGAATCACGTATGCATTTAGCAAGTATTAAAAAGCTCCTTCCTTCACCGCAAAAACATGATGGGAAAGAGGGGAGATATGACACTTTCCCCTCCCCCCCAACACTCTCCATATGCTTGTAATGCATAAGAAAAAAAGGTTTGGAAACCAACGGGCTGGATGGATACAAAGTTATTTTGTGGAAAGCGACTACTTCTCGTAGGATTCCTCCTCCTCCTCTCTTGCTGTTGATGCCCTTGTCATCTGACATTATTTCATCTTGCTCTGTGTCATGAACCTTCCCCTCATCCGCCCTCTTCTCATTCCTCTTTCATATCCTCAATCCTCACACACAGACTGATTTATCATCGAAATCCTCTCTCTTCCTCTTCTCACTTTTTCTCTCTCTCAGCCTCTTCTCTCTTGCTCTCTCTCAGCCTTTTCTCTCTTTCTCTCTCTCAGCCTCTCCTTTTGACTCTCTCTTCCCATTTCTCCCTCTTCCTCTCTCACTGTGCCACTGTCACTGTTCTTCTCTCTTCCCCTCTTTGTTTCACTCTCCATGAGTTGAAAAGTTGAGGGGTTCTTGGACAAACAACAAAAGGCTATTATACAGGAGCCACCTCATCCTATTGCAGGGCCTGCTACATACAAAATAGCTCTGAGACGTACACATTTGCTACATCCACTAAGGTGCATACTTTCTCGTCATATGAGAGACTTATGAAGAGGAATCATCATCAGTTTTCAGCGAGAATCAGCATAATTTCTTTGGTGGATGACATGGACTTGACTTGGGGAGCCGTGAGCACCTTCAACTTTTTGGTGGTTTTACCCAACCAAGCACTTGGATCTCTCTCTCTCTCTCTCTCTCTCTTTCTCTCTGTATAATATTAGTGACTGTGAGGTGCCTTTTATAGTCTTTTGACATGTGGGATATAGGAGGGAGTTGACGAGGAGACAGTGGCACGGCAGAAGGCAGGAGGAACCTGTCAGGGCTTTGGCGGCTCCCCATGTTATTTACATAGCCCTATGCATATGTGAGTAATTGCAATTTTACTCATCCATGTAGCTCTGCTCCGACGGAGTTTCCTTTTTCTCCTTCTCAATTATTATATTATTTTCTCTTTTTTCCCCAGCTCAGATTTGAAAATAGTGGAAATTCCATGAGCTCACGCACGTACACATTGTTGTCAACATTCGCAATTTTTTTGAGCCTTGCTGATTCCTCTTGGATTGGTAAACAATGGACTTGGATACAGCTGTGGTTATCTTCAGTGGATTCTCATGACTCTTGTCCCTCCTGCCCAGAGAAAACGCTTGTAATTTCCACCCTTGACATCGAACTTGAGACGAGGAAGGAATTGTGTACAAAAGGGCTCAACTTGTTTTAGGTTGGCATACATTTCCAAAGAGAGCCAAAAACATTCTTTCCCCCTCTTTATATGACTTTCCTCAGCGGTTTGAGAGAAGAAAAAAAAGTGCCCATCCACAATGAATTATTGTTAATTCTTTCAAGAAAATGTACGTATACATATTCTGAGTGGAAGCGTCTTTAAATATTGTTTATGACTAATAAGTCCGTAGCGTTGTATGACCACATGTGTGCATTACTTTATTGCTTTCGATTGACTATTAAGGACAGTAAAAATGATGAGGATAGACTCATAACTACTTGGCCCTTCCAACTCGTTTTCCATATTAGACATGGAGGAGAGACCGAGGAGAATTACAACCACAACCACCACGCCGTCTTTCAACTCTCCTCACACAACTCTTATAACATCGGAGGGGATATACTCCTATTTATACTCGTATTTATACTTCAATTTGATATTGTTTTTTTTATGTAAGAGGTGTATCCTTTTACAAAAGAGTTATTCACCAAAAAGAAACGATGGTTTTCCGTCATTTCCCTAATATATTTGGGCCCTCACGTGTAACGTAGATTGTACATATGTGAGGGTGGCGTTCTCGAAAAGTCCTCTCTTCTATCATCCATGCAATATCGTCCGAGGAGTACGTGTTTAGGCGAGAACATGGGAAATTTATCAACTTTTCCCCCTCTTTTTACTGTTAACATCTGTATATGTGATACTCAACCCTTTAAACAATTGTCGTATGTATAAGGATACTAATGTCTATAGGGATTGTACATATTATATGTGCAGACATGGACTTTTTGTAGCTTCAAAAAAATGATGTACAAGTACATCTCCCGCGCTATCTGTTTTTGGCTCTGCTGGTGTGCTATAGACAACTCCAAGGGAAAATCGTATATGGTTATTCCATGAGTTATAGAGAGCTGGGAGAAGAGAGAGACAGAGAGAGACAGCGAGGAGAGAGAGAGAAACAGAGAGAGAGAGAGAGAGAGAGAAGTGCCGCGTAGAAAATATATCTTCGCCATGATAATAATTTATGCATAATATTCAGGTGAGCACATTAAAATCTTGTATATTGCATTTATATGAAAATGAGCCCTTTTTTTGTCAAGAGTCTCAAAGTTAGGCACTTTGACTTTTCCCTTTCTTCTCCTTCTTCTTCTTCCCCTTTTTCCATTATTTGTTCCTCTCTCGCATTAACTTGATGTCCGCAATAAATAAATATGCTCACTTTTTTTTTTCTTTTTCAGAGGAAAATATTACATTATAATATCCTTTCATCCTTCCACGTTGACTCGTACAGCAGCGTCCACAATTTGGGGTCTGTACAAGATCCAAAGTGTATCCTTGACTATATCTCGGGGATGATTTAGCAGCCTTGATCAACTGGAGATGGGTTGAAGCAGTAAGATATGACCGTTTCCATCCATCCCTCCTTTACCCTTCAGGATCCAATCACACCATAAGATCCTCTCTCTCTCCTCTCTCAACAAGGGAGACTTTCGAGCAAATCCGAATTTATTCCCACATTTTACAATTTGCCAAGAAGGGAATTTTTGGTTGGGAGGAAGACTCCTCCCTTGAATGCAAAATAAATAAATAAAAATTTTATGGAGAGTGAATGACGGTGAGGTGGTCCAGACCTCGTCACTCACATGGGAGGACCAGAGAGACAGAGAGAGACAGAGAGAGAGAGAGAGAGAGAGAGAGAGAGAGTGAGAAAGACAGAGAGAGAGAGAGAGAGAAAGACAGAGAGAGAGAGAGAGGAAAGAAGTTGTATCTTCAAGTATAGACCTTATGATTTCATCTGTTTTTGGAGGGCGAGAGAACAATGTTTGGCTTGATAGGACAAGAATGGGAGGTGATGCGAGCGGTGTATACATGATTTCTCCATGTCCCTCTTGTCCAGGAACATTTCCTTCTCCAGTCGTGAAGAGGTGTAGCCCCGTGTGTGGCTTTTCCCCTGGACGGGTGTGCGCTCTGTCTTATTACTGGGAAAAAGGATGCACCTGTGCGTGCTGAGCAATATGGGCACATTAAATGGAAACAAGTCCTCATATCTCTCTCTTTCTCTCTCTCTCCTTCTCTCTCTCTCTTCTCTCTCCTCTCTCTCATCTTATCCTCTATCTCTCTCCGTCTCTTTTCTCTTCCTTCATCTCTTTCTCCGTCTCCCACCATCACCTTCTTGAAAGAAACTCGTGCTCCGGAGGCACAAATCTCCACACACACACGCATGGAAACGTTGAAGACACCTCTGAGGAGTTTAGGCATAATATGTATATCCATGTGTATATTTTTAAAGAGGACTGCGGCATGTGACGAGGAGTGAGTAAAAAGGCCACCATGGCCACATGGCCCACGGAGTAGACATCGTGATGAGAAGGAGGTAATTATTAGCCAATTTGTATGTGAGTGGACCCACTAATGTTGGGTTACCGTGTGGTCTCCTTCCTCTATAAATATTGGGTCCTTTTAATATTAAAATATGCTCGTAAAATTTTATGGTCTTGTAGGGCAGCATTCTATCAGCCTTCTTTAGGGTCATCACCAAAAGCTATGCGAGCAGAGCTCTCTCTCTCTCTCCCTTTTTCCGTCTCTCTCCATTTCCTCTCTCCGCGTCTCTGTCTTTCCTTCTTTTCTCCTCAATCTTCTTTCTCTCTTCCTCGTCTGCTCTCTTTCTCCTCTCCAATCTCTCTCACTTCTCCTTGAGCCTCATCCCAATGGCCAAGAACCGGCCGATCTCTCCCGCGTCCGTATCTACATAAGGAGACGGTTAATACGTACAATTACCTTGGAGTAGTCCCCTTTGGAAAAAAAATCACAACAAGCCCCCTCCCTCCCCTTTAAACAAAAAGGGGGGGGGGAAGTATAGTCTTACTAAAAAATTGAAATACCATTAGTCAAGTTATGTGCATCCAGGTAATATTTAATAGAGTATGATTATCTAATACATTTGAACGCTTTCAATAATACCCTGCGCTGAAGACTCTTTTAATGCATCCATTAGATGAGCAGTTGTTTTTGGAGGAGAGGGAAAAAGCCACACACAAGCTCTGTGCAAAACATACAGGCTTTCCCCACAACTTCACGTCCTCTCTCAATATATGCATCTTTTTATTCTTCCTTTTTGGATCTGTCCATCCGTCTCTTCTCTTCTCGCCCTGTGGAATCCCTTCTTTGATTAACCCCTGTACTTATCCCTCACACTCCCTACTTATTACTTCCACTCCAAGCCAGCCTCCCTTACTCTATACTTACAATTTTACTAATGAATAACTTATTATTGTTGCGCACTACACACAATCCCTCTTCTCCCCGTCCTTTTCCCCGTGTAATTCCTCCGTTTCAAGTGGGTTTTTATACATATGATTATCTGTGTGAAAAATAAAATTCACCCCCGTCTCGGAAGGCATCCCGGAAAGAGGACCTAATCCCGCCAGCCTCTTCGTCTTCCCCCCGTCGCAAGGCTATTTCAAAGGGAATTGCTCCCTGTGTGTACGGGGTCCATGGAGGGATTATGTTGTAATCACAGCCTCCCTCTCTCTATCAAATCTCTTCCCCTAAATCCTCTAGCATTTCTCTTGGTCAGCCCCTGGCACTTCATCTACCCGTCCAAGCCAGGTCGGCTAAAATCCAGAGAGAGATGGAGAAGGAGGAAAAGAGAGAAAGAGAGAGAGAGACGGCAGGGACAGGAGAGAAAGAGAGAGAGAGAAGAGAGAGAGACTGGGGGAAGTGAGAGTAAAGCGCGGAGTAATAAGAAGGTAGATTTGTTGAAAAATCATTTCTCTCCCAAATCCCTTCACACTGAGAGGGTTGGAGGGGAATAGGATTTAGATCTCTCCATCACACACAAGGCCTTCCAGTCCTCCTTGGCTCACCCACCGTCTTTTTCCGTAAATTAATTTTTCTTCTCCTTCCCTGCTACCGTCAATTGTTCCTGGCACAGACACACTCTCCCAGTCAGGACGAGTCTTCAAAAAGTTGAAGATTTGGCTCTTTCGTGCCTCTGCAGATCCCTGGCTCTAAGACACTGACAAGTCCAAGATGTAGCTACAGAGAAGCCCATTAGAGCCTCCTGGAAGGGACGAGTAGGTAGCAAAACACTCCTTTATTACATGCAGAAATAATTAGTTCTTCTTCCTTGTAAAGCACTCACGGGAGAATTATTTCTTGTACTAATAAATCTGCAACACATCCACTATCCTCACAGGGCTTTCCCTCAACCGGGTAGAGCGAGAGAGAGACAGAGAGAGAGAGAGAGAGAGAGAGAGAGAGAGAGAGAAAGGGAAGACTTGATGCCACGGACTGCCTCCCAGTAATTGTATTTCTCTCTCTCTCTCTCTCTCTCTGTATCTCCTTTCCTTCTCCAACTCGCCTTCTCTCCTCAGTATTGTCTCATGAGCCATATGAGTAGAGCGCGGAGAAGATTCAATATTATTTGAAAGCTGTTCTTGGTGAGTAGGCCGAGGAGAAGATAACCTCCAAGTGTCCACCTACCACCTGTCTGTAATTGCATTATGACCCGAATGAGTTTGGCTAACAATAACCAAAAACTCCCGACAACACATTGCGGTTTTTCTTCTTCCAAAAAACACTTGCCTCCAACCATTTGTAAATGGTCCATTTTTTATTTATTTATGTATTACCTTCGAAACGGCTCCTCTCTCCAAACCTTCACCACGAGCGTAGGCAGTTGGCAGAATTTGGAGATGCGGTCGAGGAGGAAGATGAGAGAGAGAGAGAGAGAGAGAGAGAGAAAGAGAAAGAGAGAAGTTGCTGAGGAGAAGTAGAAATGGGAACCTTTTTTAAGCCGGACTTATTAAGACTGTGATATAATACGTCGTTAAAAATCAGTGTGCACATTTAATGGAATTTATTGGCCATTAAATATCCTTATAGTTTGTCGAACAGAGCGGCCCACCACATGGACTCCCTTCACATATTTATGATCATCATTAGTAATTGATACGATTCTGTTGAGAGGAAACAAGACGGAGAAACTTTTCGGCGATGAGAGAGAGAGAGAGAGAGAGAAAGAGAGAGAGAGAGAGACTCGCCACTGTCGTTGTTTAGTAGTACGAACATCAGATGATTGGCAATTGCTAGTCAAAAAATCTCATCATGCCCAACGCTCACAATATGTTTAATTTAATATGTTTCCACTCATTTATTTATTTTTTTTGGGTGCTCGTTCCCATGTAAAACTTATGGACAGCTTGTTTTTTCTTCTACTCATGTTTTTTCCTCTGAAAAAATGATTCATTGTCCCGTAGAAGGTTTTAGCCCTCCCCCTCGTCTCTGGGATGGAGAGGAGGAATATTATAAGTTTGGACATGGCACTTGTCCATACATTTCCCCCCCTTTAAATCCTTCATTTTTCCTATATACTCTGGCAGGGATCTGGGTTGCCGAGGCAGTGCAAAATGAAGGGAGGGGAATTGCCGTTTTATGCAGGAAAGACTTGTAAGTACACACTTTGTAACTTGTGTGGTATAATAATAATAATGTAAATGTGGATATGTAAAAAGTCCCTCATATCTGGGCACATTATCTTTCACCTCACACTAGGACTGAGCAATAATATTATGTCTTGTTTGAACTACTCCTTAATTGTATTTCCAATTCATGACCATCATACTGCAGTATTTGCATCTCGAGAACATTATATGGTAACGTATATGGCCATAATTTATCAAAGGAGAGAGAGAGCGAGAAACAGAAAATTGTCTGCAAGTTCAAATTCTTGTAAATAATGATATCTTTACACCAGTTACATAGGAAAAAGTCTTGATGATTCCCTTATGCACGTCAAGGTGTATGGGGAAGGCTTGAAAGGGGTCAATTCTCATCTACATTTTCGACGAGGAAGACAAAAGCCAGTTTCTGTACCACACGCTCCTCCATATATCCTCTTATAATGCCTATGCCTATGCTCTCCATTAAACATCTCTAACCATTGTCAGTCTTGTGCAAATCCATGGGCCTCAGCCATGGTGTGAATTTCAAGGAGATGGTGATAGTAGGAATTAAAGATAATTTTAAGATCAAATGACTTGCTTCATCTCTCTCTCCCTCTCTCTCTCCCTCTCTCTCTCTCTCTTCAACTCTCTGTCTCTCCTCCTTCTCCCTCAATCCTTCCCTCGCAAATAGCAACTGTCGTTTTTTCTTGGGAAAATTGGATGATTCCATCCTCCATCTATTTCCCCCTTTGAATACACACATTATTTGTGGAGAGATTTGTGAGTAAATGTGTGGTAACGGTAAGATGGGACGTGTGCGTACATGTGTGTGTGCATGTCCAACGGAGGGAATAAGGATCTCACGTCATTTTGTTAGAGGTTGTTTTGGGTGTGAAATCATATGGGGAAGCACTTGTGAGCACTTGTGAGCTCCACACGGTCAATGGATGTGTGGTATAGGAGATCAATGTAAGAGATAGATGGGGATTATGTAAATATATGCAGGGGAAGTGGATTAACAAAACAGCATTCCCCCTACACTTGTTTCTTTAATATATCCTCCTCTCTCATTATATTTTCTTACTATATGTTTTTATGTGCTATATTACAAGCTTTGGATGTCCCTGGTGAGGTGGAATGGGAGGGAGAAGGAGAAGAAATGTATAACCAAGCACAAGGGGAGACTGCGAGAGGGAGAGAGCGAGAAGGAGAGAGAGACAGAGAGAGAGAGAGAGAGAGCGAGACAGGCAGAGAGAGAGAGAGTGGATGCTGAGCCTGCGGTGAGACTGGTGAAAATTAAAACGCAATTTCAAATTAATTTTGTTTGTGTCAAGACGCACAAGCGAGTTTGACCACTTTGTCGTCCCAGGAGTAAAGGAGAAAAAATAATAATTAATGTAACGGCGTGGGCGGTTCATTCAAGCTTTGGAGAGAATTTTTCCCTCGTTTCATCATCATCACCACCATCACCATCATTATTAGAGATGAGCCCCGGCTATGCGGCAGCCTCAGCTTTTTAACACCAAAGCCCTACGGTCTCTTCCTTTGGACGAGTCCCTTCCTCACCCCACCAAAACCATAGCTTTTCTTATTTTATTTTTTTATCATTTTTTGTGAGCACAAAATTATGTATGATGCCGTAAACCAACTTGGGAGAGATTTGACTTATGTTACACGACTTTTCCCCCATTATTCCCTCTTGTAGCTCAAGCGTCTCTCGTCTCTCTCACTCCTCTCTCTCTCCCTTATCCTCCAATGTCTCTCGCTCCTTTATTCCTTTATTCTACAATGTCTCTCTCTCTGTCTCTCTCCCAATATTCGTCTCTCCCTCCACTTTCCTCTCTTGAGGCTGTCCTCGTCCCCTCTTAGAGGTGGACCGGCAGAGGTTCTCGGAGGAGCTGATTGAAAGTCGGGGCAGTGTGCGGCACTGTGTCAGTCCAAGAAGAGAACCGTAAGCTTTATGATTTTAAAAAAAACTCTTGCTAAAATATTAAATACTGATTATTACACAGTACAAATCACACATAGAATCCATATGTGCACTCTGCGTTTTCAGGCTTTTCCACCAACTTCTTTTCTCTCTCTCTCTCTCTCTCTCTGAGTAAATGTGTGAGCGTTTAAAGAATTCCCCCCTCAGAGAAGATTGGAATAGACACTTTCCCTCAATTTATTGGCGTATCGTGCACCACCAACTGGTCGGGTCGGAGGTTTGTGTCGCTGACGTTTTCTTAATTACTTTGTACTCCCCACTATTCCACATATAATTCCTTCCTTGGTGTCAACATTCATTAGCTGCTCCTCTCCCAATTAATAGGGAACTAGTCTTCCCTTCCTCACACCATCCACTTCACTCGCGATGTACGGATTCCGCAAAAAAAATATAAATGTAGATATTTAAAAAAAAACTTTTTTCTCTCTCTCTCATGCGCTTTTTCTCGACTAATGTCTCGAGATTTCTCGAGAAATGACTTTCATTATGAACTTTGTCATGTGTGATGAGTGGTGAAGAGCGAGGATATTTCAATCCCAGTAACAGCATGGAGGTTTAACCTGAACAAAAATCGTGGACAAAGTGGAATATTTTTACAGGATTTTGGAAGCAAGTAAAAATTGGACATGGGAACGTGAATGGGAAAAACTCCCCTGCCTACAAGGAAACATGTACTTAGGCTTTGATGAATGAATTCCCCTCGTACTCCCTCCCCACAGGGAGAAACTCAGGGATTTGTTTTTACTATGACTTCCAATGCTAAAGTCTTTTACATTTTGGCCATCGTAATAATACTACAAGAAAAGTAACCAGAAATTCCCCTTGTAAAAGATTGGTTTACGAGAGAGAAATGCTGGGAGGGAATATTAATTATCGCCACTCCACACCAAAATACAAGGAAAAGGCATGGCATTTTACGTGTTATAATCACAGTGGGATTGGGTGTAATCAAACCATTTTGTCAATAGCGTCACCAATGCAAAATCTACAAAAACATGCTCCCACTGTCCTACATACCGTGTGTTTCCAAGAAAACGCAACCCGCTCAACTCCTTATAATTTCTCTCCGACAAGGAGTAGACATGAGCTTTTGGAATGCTAAGAAGTCAAGCTTTCAGAATTGAGAAGTGTTTTTATTTAAAACATTTTCGTTTAAAAATTATGAGATGTGAAACGCGTGAAAAAAATCACATGTTAACAAACGGAGGTTAGCAAATCAAAAACATACCGTTGATGCCATTACATTCGAGGGTTTTCTTCTAGTGTAATGTTAATTTTTCCAATATTTTTCGAATCTAAATGACCATTTCTATTTTTCTGCCAGTTTTTCACTGATCCTTCTTGTTAAAACTTTTTACGAGCCGGAAACTTGAACTTACAGCCGGAGGTTTTACTCCGGAAAATTTTACTTTCCAATCAGAAATAGCAAAACTTGAATGTAAGTACTTGTAACATGTTTTAATTATTCAGATCCTTTGCTTTTTTGGCAAGGACATTGTCAAACTTACGAAATTAATGGTTAAAAAAATATTCAGGGAAAATAAAGAGCCCTTGACTAAAATAATATCACCATCCTTTTGGGAGATTCCGCGCCAGTAGATCATTTGCGAAAATTTCCGTGGCACACGTCTTCACGGGTCCTGCATGACTGCGTCCTGCATGACATACGAATGTATGTTAATATGCAAAAATCTTCATGTGGTTATTTTCCCATACTCGAATATTTATTATAATATTTATAATAAAAATATTTATTAAAAATGTATAATAACTAACGATATTTTCTTGATTTGTTAACCCCGTATGTTTAACGTGTGATTTTTTTCACGCGTTTCATATCTCATCATTTTTAAACGTAAAGGTTTTAATAAAAATACTTGTCAATTCTGAAAGCTTGACTTCTTAGCTTTCCAAAAAGCTAGTGATCTCGTGTCTACGCCTGGTTTTATAGAAGTTATAAGGAGTTGAGCCGGTTGCGTTTTCCGGGAAACATACGGTATTTCTTGTCTCTCCGCCTTTTTGTAGATTCTCCCTCATTTTATTTGCTTTCTCTTCGGCGTCTCTCTTCCTTCTCCTTTCCCTCTTCGATCTTCTCTTCTTCTCTCTATTTACATTTGGATTCACCAAGTCTCTCTCCCTAGCTCTGTCTCCCTCCCCAGCAAAGCATAATTATTTCCCAAGTTACAAACAAGGACCTGAATTGTACCTGAAAAAGAGGACAAAAAAAATATTTTAAATTGTCCTCGTCAAGATAAAAAAAAAGCCAGAAGGGGAACAAGTGGCAAGACTATTAGGATGATTATTGCAACGACTATTATTATAACAATGCATTTGTATTAAAAGTCACAAGCTATAATAGACGAAATTGGGAATGTACTCCGTCTGACGTGTGTTATTACCACCACTAAAAGGCACAAGAATAGGAGTGCAAAAAAATTATGACTACCCCCACGTAATTATGTGAGGAACTTGGCCGATGCAGACAAGAGTTGTGGAAAATAAAAGGGAAAAACACGGAAAAAATATGTACATCTGACTGGGGTAAAATGGCCCATAAGAAGGAGTCTGCAGGTGCTTTTTCCCCTTCATTCTTTCTCATAATAATTCTTGTGCACAAAAGATTATCAAGGGGAAAAAGTGGTCTTAGAAGAAGTGGACGTGAGGAGACACGCTATTCCCTCTTTTATCAATGGTCACCAAGCAACCTGGGGCATCCTTACATTCTCCACGTACATATTCATGCATGCATCAAAAACTTAAACAAACACTGGTTTTTTTCTCAATACAGCCAGTGAAGCCACAAAGGGAAATACCAAACCTAGATATTTCTCTCTCTCTCTCTCTCTCTCTCTACACTCTTGAAAATTTTTACGCATTCATTCATTCGATTCATTCATTCATGTAAAAGTTGAACATTTTTCCCCCGACATCTTCCACTTATGTGATACGTTGATAGAGCTTAAATTCCTATAAAAGAACAGGTACCTTGGCTGGGAGTTGGATCCACCTGTGTAATAATGATTCTCATGTACATTTTTTATATCAAGCCCACAATCTCTCTTTGCAAATCTGGGCTACACATTCATTAAATGTGATGGCAGTAAACTTCTCCTCCCCCCAAAAAAATTACACAAGTGGCTGGCGTCGTTGACTTCATCAACTGTATCCATTCTCCATAAAAACTCCGCACCCACACAAAGATCCTCCGGCTCTCTGGGACCTTTTTCTGGACATAATTTGTATTACTATGCACATTAAAAACTTTTGCAGGTGCAAAAAAAAAATTATGGCTAGAATTATACATTCAATCAAGTTTTTACTCCCTATGTAAAGTTCCTTTTTAAAAAATGTACCCCCCAAAAAAAACCCAATGTCAGCAATACTCTTTTTTCTCCCCTTGATCGTACACAAGCCACGAGAAGTGTGAAAAAGAAGGGAATATCTATATAGATACTCTCTTGTAAATATCATTATGGCACTTAAAGCCTCTCTCATATTGCTTGGTACACACCCATAAGGTTGAAGGGGTAGCAATAACTTCCCAGTTAATGTCTATTTCGTCTTGAAACACTAAGAAAAAACGGATGGAAATGTTCCCAAAGAAGAATAAAAAAGACTTGCGTATCGAAGATCAGAGGGCCGATACGCAGACGAGATTACTCCGCTTCTCATCATCCTCGATAATCTTTTCCCTTCGTGTCCAGCCGATGGAGACAGGTGATAGGCCAAATGGTCGAGGAGAGAAAAATCTGTAAAGGAAAGAAAGATGAGAGTAAAAGAGGAAGAGACGGAGAGAGAGACAAGCATTTAGTGGATCTCTATTAATGAGGAGGGAAAGCTCGTAAAATGAGTCCTTAATTCCCACTCTATTTTTAATAGATTACTACAGCGTGTATAGGCCCAGGATGAACTCGGGGGGTGTCTACATTCTGCCCCTTTGTTTATGTCTAATCTACCTGTGACACTCTTCTCTCTCTCCTTCTCTCTCTCTCTCTCTGTCTCTCTCTCCCTCCCTCTCTCTCTCTCTCTCTCTCTCTCTCTCTCTCTCTGTGAGTAGGAGGCAGAGGAGTTAACTTTGCGGCCAGAGTAAAAAGTGTACCTAATGGGGGATTGCCTGTCAAGCTCCTCGCATATGTGTGAGTGGAGCGACTGGGGAAAACGTACTGAGTACATATTCAGCCACTATTTTCATTCACAACTCCTGAATGAGGTACGAGAAAAAACGAGTGAGTGAGAGAGTGAGAGAGAGCGCGAGTGAGAAAGAGAGAGAGAGAGAGAGAGAGAGAGAGAGAGAGCGAGAGGCCGGCGTATACTCCTATAGTCTTATTATAAACTCAGGGTCTTCCGTAACAAAGTACTAAAAAGCCTTCCCAAGCAACTAAAATAAGAAAGGGAGCTCAAAGAGCAGAGAGTGAGAGAGAGAGAGAGAGCGAGAGAGAGAGAGAAAGAGAGACTCATGGAAAAGCATACATTCAACTATTTAACGACTTGTCTCTATCATTATTTCCATCTGCTGTTCAACCTGTAATAAATATTTCCCATTACGACATCCAATCGTCTTCTTCATATACATGAGCCTTCTTTTTCATTCTTGTACAACAACAACAACGAGTTACAATTCTGCTCATGACGATGATGGTACGGGAAAAAAATTATCCTCCCTTTATCTCTTATTCAATTCCATCGCTCCAGGATTTTTTCTTTTCTCTCTCTCTCTCTGTCTCTCTCTCTATTTCTCTCTGTCTCTCTGTCTCTCTCTCTCTCATCCAAAGAACATGGAAGAGAAGAAGGATGATGATGATGGTGATTGCATCTGAGATGGTGATAGAGATGAGAGGGAAAACATTATTATGAGGATGAATCCATCTAAAAGTAAGTGAATGGAGAGATTTTTGCCAAACCTGAAAATGTGATAAAGCCAAGGGTTGTCACAGTAGTTGGGAACAAATAACAAATATTACGCGCTATGGCTCTCCTTTCTATGTACTTCTCTCTCTCTCTCTCTCTCTCTCTCTCTCTCTCTCTCTACATATTACGAATTTGTATGCATTTGTAGAAAAAACAACTAACAAGTCATTTATTGTTATTCTAATCTGGATTTCCCTCTTTCTCTCATTCTATGAGATTCCGTGGAGCTGTTCGAGGGAAGCACACCTTCATCTTATGAATGAAGAGAGTTACACTGAATCACTGGAAGTGCTGGGAGAAATCCTGAATGAAAATAAACGACTCTCGTAACATTATTAGTACTATTATAACTCTTATTTCTGGTAATCTCCTCGGAAGATAAAATTTCCCGTATTGAGCCAGCAGACCGTAAAAGTGGGAACAACTCGGGGTTTCTTCATCTAATACGTGAAATGCATAGTTTACAATCATTATTTATACTGCATATCCACAAAAAAAACATGATGACAATAATAGCAAGTAATGTAAGTGTATTTTGTGGTGAATAAAGAAACTGATTATGATGTGACTGATTTTTTTTATTAAACATTTGAAAAAGAGAGATCTAGTCTATAAATTTGTGTTGGGGAGAGCAACTCATAAAAGGCTATATGTTGAGTCTATGAGTTGACTTTAATGGGAACTTTATATTCCGTGAAAAAAAAGGATGCCTCCTTCGTCTTATCGGCATGTTTTCCTTGGACAAGTTCAAATTCATGTTCAATGTGGCTATCTTGACATTGTGTTTGTGTTTGACAACGTCAAGAGCAGTTCAGTCTCACCCGTCAACCACTTGTTATATGATGAGCCAGAGGAGCTTTAGATTCTCGCTGTATTTATTCCACTTGAGGGAAGACACAAGGAGCTAAACATATGTTCAAGTCTACATCTCCACTGTCAACTTGTTCCATTCATTAGTCCTTCAGGACAAAGATTTCTCATCTCATCTCATCTCTCTCTCTTTCTTTCTTTCTTCTTCTTCTTCTTCTTCTTCTTCTTCTTGTCTCTCTCCTTTTCTTTCCCATTTCACTTGGACTTACCTCTCTGCAGGACTGCAAAGCCATGCACTTGATTATGCATGAACTTCCCCAAGCCATGGGTATAGAAAGGGACTGGAAGTCGTAGTAAGGAGTGACCCTGGAGCATCTTCAGTCATTTTCATTCATTGCGGAAAGGAACTTGTTGCTCTTTTTTATCCACACAAATCCATTGGAGCACTGCTCACTTTTTCCCGCTCCAATACCAGCCAGAGCCTTCCATCCGCTGAGACACGTCAATGGAGATCTCCCATCTTCCGCATCTTCCTCATCTTCCTCATCTTCCGCATCTTATACATCCACATCACACATAACCATCACTTCCCCATTGCTAGCCAAGGGTCATTTACGAATTCGCCCCGGGTTTCCCCCCCCCCCAAGAACTCGCACACTAAAGTGCATCCAGAGCAAGGCTGACAATCGGAATTGGAATTTCTAATCGGAATTTATATGAATTTCTTGATAATTAGAATCGGAATTGGAATGGATAATCTGTGCATGAAAGAATTAGTATCGGAATTGCAACTACAGTGCTACAATCTAAGTATAATTCAATGAATAAAAATTTCGATTTAAAAACAAATTTATGCTGCAATCGTTTCATGTCGGGGGAACTTTCTTCACACAATGTTTTTCACTCGTTTGTGAACTAATTTTGCTTGCTTCATATGTCCAAAACCGTGAAAAATGGGACCCCTGATAAGCTTTGAGTGATTTTTTACAAAACAGAATCCAGGGACAAATATTCAAAAAATGATTTTCCGTGGAGTAAATAAATATTTCGCTTGTTTGCTTATATTCTTTTGTGCCGGGGAATCGGTATCGGAATCAGAATTTTTAATTTTAGTTGTGAATACAGACCAATTGCAAAATAATTTTGTTCTCCGACATGAATTAAATACAATTTGAATCGGAAGCGGAAAGGTAGATATTTGTACTAGAATTTAAATCGGAATTCGAATTTTTATTTTAAAAATTGCGAGCCCTGATTTCAGATCAACAAATGAACAGTTATTCCAAGAAGACCAAATGATTGCAGAAACCCGATACGGTCCATATTTCCCCGAAAGTTACATACTTGTTTCCCTGAAATTCCTTCCCGTATTATTCCCTCCAGTAAACTTAGGCCGGTTTGGCTCTCCAGTCATGAAATGTGGGCAGAAATTTATTGCACTTTTGTGGATGAAGAGACAGTTGCCAGTTTTTTGTTTTTGCCCTAATGTATATTTGCGGGAGGATCCTTGTTTGAAATAGGAGAATAAGGACGATACAGAGAGCCGTTTGTACTTGGCAATTTGGAGGAGACATTGGAGGGGAAGATGCTGGGAAGAACATTCCATTATTTGGTTTCTGGAAATCTCCAAGGAGCAGTGGAGACGGAAGGGTTGGAGAAAGCTCCTGAATAATTCAGCGGGAGAGAAAAGGCTCATAACTCCCAACGCTTGTTTGAAGTGCAAAGAGTTCATAGGAAAGGGAATAAATAATTAAAATGGCTACTGTGCTACATATAGATTTCTCCTCGGAAGTGTTTACTTTTTATACACACGACATTCTTCCCCAGAAGACCCTGAGTCGTCTCTCCCTCCCAGCGTCTCTCTCATTTTATTCCAGTCATCGGACCCTGGAGCAGGGGAGCAGGGAGAGAGTGTATTAAGTACACATTATATAATAATCAAGAGTGGAAAAAAAGAGGGGGAAATAATGGCGGTTTGGAAAAACGGCCCTTTAAAATGGAAAGGGCGGTTAGATTGTATGAGACACTTGTCCTGGAGGCGTGGAGAGAGCCAGGAAATAATGACGGGGAGGCACGTGAGGTCAAAGGGAGAAAGTGGACATAGGAGTGAATTGCTCCCGAAAGGAATCCATTTGGAATCGGAGAGAGACCAAATATCTGCCCACTTTCACCACTCGCGTGTGCTCCTTTTCGCTCCGGGAAACACAATAAATAAATACTCTGGACAAGGTTTTAATTCAATTACAAAACTCTCCCATCCTAAAAGACACAGGGACCATAGCACACGTAGCTCTGTAGCCCATTACGAGAAATGGATGCGCCGCAGGATGATTGAAAAAATCCGGGGAAAGTATGACTTTCACAGGGCAAAGGCTCTTCTCTGATATGATACTATTTCACCAGGAAATAAATGCGAGAGATTACAAATAAACCCAAAGAAAATCCGGTAAAACCTCGCTCCAGATTTTTTTTTCTCCCACAAACTACATTTCCTATCAATTTCAAAGACACTGATTCATCCGGATTAACATGGGATTCAATCCAGCCTGCGAAGAATACACACAAATAACAGACGATCAAATTAGCTTTTCTGTCTGCATCTGATTTTTATTGTTGTTGACATTTATTTTGCAGAATAAAATTGTATATATTTTGTACGACATCATTTTTTTAGAATAAAATTGTATCTATTTTGTACGACATCATTTTTTGAAAATACAATTGTATGTATTTTGCAGGATTTAAGGCGAAACGGGCTTAAAATTTTTTTAAAATCCACAACGGCTTGAATCAAACACCAAGATTCTTGTCTCAAGCAGCGATTGGAGTATTAAAGAAGAAAGGGGAAAGGTGGCAGGGAGAATTTGAGATTTACTCATGTTAGTTCTTGTTCAAGTGAAGGGGAAAAAAAGATTTGTAATATTTGCATTTCGTTTGTCTCTAAAAAGGAGGAAAAACAACGTGTCTACGACGTTCTAATATGACAAGTCTCTTTCCCGCATGTTATTTACTTGGAGCAGAGAGAGAGAGAGAGCGAGAGAGAGAGAGAGAGAGAGAAAGAGAGAGAGAATCATGCAAAGAGACTTTTAACATATGCCATTATTTGCTCGACCTCCCTTCCTTGATTACCATACTAGCTTGTACGTATAATTTGTGTGTATGTAATTTCCTTCGTAATTACCAATTCTTCTTTGCTTTTAAAGCTGTTTTTTCCTATATTTTTTAATGAAGGAAACACAACAAGGATTTTTCTCCCCAATTTTTTTCCCCCATTTCTATTGTACACATTATTTTGTCAAAAAATTTCCATCTTCCACTACAGCAAGAGTTCCTATTAGTTTTTTTTCTTGTCTCTCCTTGTCTCTCCCTTGTGTGCTTGTAAAACAAGGACTTAACGGATTGGGAAGAGCCAAATAAATTGTATTTTAAGTACTGTGCAATATGATTTTTCTGACAAGCGACCATTTAGCAGGGGAAAGGAGAAAAAAATTGCGGGAGGGCCTTTCCCTTCTTTTACTGACTAATGTTTTACATCAACCGAAATGTTTCCTTTTTTTTTCTCAGCCAAAATATATTAGCATCTCATCCACTTGTACTTGGGAAAATTTAATTAAAAATTGTGCACATTCGGTCTTTATACATGATAAGGGCCGGGGATAATGGAGTGCATTAGACGGAGGCTTTCCCCCGTATGTACGTCCTCTATAAGCGTGCCTGAGTGTTCATTATAAAAATAATGATGTGTCAGTGGACGGAGTCAAGTGTGTGTGCAACGCTTCTTGTTCTCCACATCATTTTGTTCGGGAAAGAGCCGAACATCTACCTCTGCAATGGAGAGACAAGGAGAGAGGGAGACAGAGAGAAAAAAGAGAGACAGACCGAGAGAGACAGAGAGACAGAGAGAGAGAGAGGGAGAAGTGGAATGTGTGAGTTTGTGTAGTGAGGAATAAGGAGGAATCCACACGCCTTGTTCATATATCACATTATCATATGCAAAAGATATTTAATTTTTCATTTTTCCAATTTCAGGTGGAACAAAAACATTCTCTCTCTCTCTCTCTCTTTCTCTCTCTCTGTCTCTCTCTCGCTTCCTCTTTCTCCTCCCTGACTTGTGCCTCATGTCCGCCATGCGCGTACGTCAAGTCAACACTTTGTAAAAAGTCCCAAAAACATTTTCACCCAATCCCTGGTTAGCATATGTAATGTCTAAATTATTAAGATACAGCCCCGTAATTCCTCCTGATGGAATTTTGAGTGTGTAATAATTTTAAAAAACAATTCCTCCGCGCTCTCTCTTCTTCACGCTCATCTCTCTCTCTCTCTCTTTCATTCTTTCTTTCTCTCCGTCTCTCTCTTTCTCTCCCCGTCTGTCTGCTCCTTAACGAACTCACTCATTTGGTAACCAATGGTGAAACACAATTAGCCACAAGCTCACGAGGGAAACCTATGGCCTGGTCACCATTTAATAGCCTTTCCCTCCCTCCCAACGTATCCCCATCTCCATGTGCCTCCTTTGAACCGTGCTAAATTGATGACATTGTCAACTTTGCTTTTAGCCCATTGCATGTCTATCCAAGTGTTCCCAGTTATTTTTTAAATTATACATTCCATTGTAACATTTAATAATGCACATTTATATGTATATCGTTTTATTTCTAGTTCATAAGCCTCATGGAGCGTCAGTGTAACTCCCTTCGGGCCTTCTTGATTTGGAGGGGAATGATAAGGGAACTAGTCAAATTTTGATATACTTAGTCCCTTGCATAATTTAAGGGAACATTAAAATGCATAACAAAAATTCATGTAGCACCTAGGATGGTAGAAATTAAGAAATTCCACTAGATTAAAAAGGGGGAAAGCTTTTGGGAAGTAATTTCTGGTGTCCAGCAGATGAGGAGGGAGTGCCTTGTGTGCATTATGTGAACGGAGGCGAGATCCTACTGTTTATCTCTCTCTCTCTCTCTCTCGCTCCTTCTCTTAATTCAATCTCATACTTCCACTACGATTTAAATGCAAAACAATATGGCTGAGGGAAATGTAATTTTGATGTGTAAAAAGTGAGCGAGGGAAAGCGTAGTTACTGGGCAGAGTAATTACTTGTCACTACACGGGACTTTTCCCCGGCACCTGAGAAGCAAAGCGTCATTAAGAGCTAACAAGAAAACAAGTGGATTTCTGAAGCTTCTCAAGAAGAGAGCTCTTGCGAGTTACATGAAATAATGCATGAAAAAGACTCAAATAAGTACTCAAGGAGATGAAAATAAGACAATTACTCCACCAAAAATGTAATTTCAGAGCCTTTTCTCATTTGGCAAAATGCATTTTGACCTTAGATGGTAGAAAATTAGAGGGATGAAGAAGGGAAAAAAGAGGAGGAACAATTCCCATTGCCAATCACGAACGGAGGAGGGAGTCACGGAGAAAAAGGGCAAGAGAGAGAGATTGCAAAGGGGAAAGGAGAGAGAAAGAAGAGGGAGACTGGGGAAAAAAAGGCAGTGTAAAATGCACGGAAAGAATAAATGTTGAACTGAAAGAGAAAAGTGGGAAGACAGAGGAAAAATGAAGAAGGAAGGTGGATTTTAAATGGAAATGACAGCTAAGATTGATAGCAAATTTCCCGGACTTTTCTCTTCCTTGCTTTATTTATTTTTTTATTTTTTTAAGGCCATTTCCCATCACGAGATACAAGCATGCACTAGCATAAAGGGCTTTGGATGTTTCACATCAAACAGGCCCTTGGTTTCTACCACTTTTGTAATTAGCCATTGAGGCCCATAAAACTCATATGCTCCCCCCGTCAATACAAGCTTTCTTTTCAACTTTTCCCATCGATTTTCCCTCTTTATGTCTCTTTCAACCCTTTCCTACACCAGTGGAGTCTCTGTGTAACAACAAATTACTTTTTCCCGGGGAGAAAGATGCACGCGAGGATGAAGATATGAAACTTTCCCGGCCCTATTTTTTAACGTTTCCTTCCACACATAATCCGGACAACCAATGGAGATTTTAATCGGTCCGTAACTGCGGATTTCATCCTCAGCCAATAAAATAATCGTGCTAGTGCGTGCACATCCAAAGTAAATAATTCTTCTCTCCCAAGAAACTTTGGAGGACACTTTAGGAGAGGTTCTGTGCACGTTTTAGTTAAAAATTAAAATTTAATTCTTCAAATGCAGCCTTAAAAGGGATCATTTGTTCCTGGAAAGGTTACAACAGAGGATGCATTGCCCCTGACACAATTCCGACATTCGTCCATGCAGTGGAGAAATACATTTTGGATTCACCCCGGCAGAGCTCAAGCGTGCACAAAATGGAGCAAAGTTAAGGATTTCGTCGTCTTCCCATCGAAAATTCTTGAATTACTTAAATTTATTTGTCACCGCTCTGAGGGACGGCTGCTTGGTGTGAAACATTTCTCACATGAGGATAACTTGAAACCTGATTTATTACGGAGAAATCGCATGTCTTCGTCTCTCTTTGGACAATAATGGGTCGACAATCACCTAGGAAAATATTTTGAAACAGATTATTCCCACACAAACAGTAATTCCCATTTATTTGCCACGAGATAGAAGAGGAGGGAGGGGGGAAAGAGGGACAGAGGAGAGCAAGAAGAGTTTGAGAGAGCGAGAGAGAGAGAGAGAGGAGAAAGAGAGAGAGTTATGAGGTCAAATACGCGCAGGACATGATTCCATAATAACAAGGGTATAATTCTCTCAGAAAGACAAGTGCATCTACAGGCATTTATTGCATGGCTAACCAGCACAAATCAAGTATTTATACAAGAATTCAACAAAGCAGGGAGAGAGAGAGACGTAGAGAGAGAGAGAGAGAGAGAGAGAGAGAGAGAGAGACGAGGAGCTACCGCCAGTAGTGGTAAAGTCATGAGAGAATCTCCACGTACATTTCCCTTCCTTCAAAGGGTTTAGTAGTAGTCGTAGTAAAATAAATCTCACTTGGATCCTCGTTAATGTAAGCGGAACATGACATTTTTCGTTGTTTGTGGTAACAATCGGAGGGCTCAAAAGATATATCTTGCGATACGAGAACATCTACCATGACTTGCTCCCTCACAACAAGGAAAAATGTTCCTCCGGTCCACATCTCGTTTCACAGGAGGAAAGGAGGAAGAGAGAGAGACAGAGAGACAGAGAAAGAGAGAGAGAGAGGCAGAGAGAGGATCTAAGGCGTGATAGAATGTTTTCTATATTTTGTGACAATATTGATACAGCGTATGGGACATCAAATAGCGCGTCCGCCACAAACAACGGGGAAACCTTGGATTTGCCCATGTCAGGATATATAATATGGACTTGGGAATTAACCATTATTGACAGAAAATGCAAATCACGGAAATGCTCCTCCATTCCTCCCACCAACCAGTGCTGGACTTGTGGAAGATAAAGTGCGGAAGTGACTCTTTCCCTCACTCTAAAAATCCCTGACTTTCCCCATGCCATTTGAGGGGTTGAAATGTGTGTGGGTTGAGCCAGGGAAAGATTGCACAAGAATACTAAGCAAACATTTTACGCCGTCTTTCACTTCATTCTTGATCAAAATGTACATGTATGGCGAAAAAAAAAAGAAATCAAGTTTGGGATCGTAATTTAAATTGCCTGTCATGTTACGTATTTATTTGAATGAACGATGTCTTGGAAGCTCATGCGTGTCTTTGGAGGCTGTAGCCAAATTATTTCTCATGAAAAGGTCACTTCTTTTTAAAAAAATGTGACTTTTTTTGCACTGCTGGTGAAAGCAGATCAAAACATTGCCAACTTCCCCGTATTTTTTTCTTGTGCATTGCCAAATGTAGCCTTGAAGGCAAAAAAAGTGAGGTTAGTTCAATAACAGAGCGAAAATGAATTCTGCATATAATGATAATCAAATGAATGCCTCCAAGATCTTTTTTTTTTGTTTTCCATGCACTTTCAAAGTTTGGCAAAAGTTACAAATAAAGCGCTGGTGGTTAGCATTAGAGACGAGAATCACAAGGAGCATGAAGGTAGTTTTGCCCATATTAGTCAAATTATCTCCCAGCTAGTGCTTCAATTTTTTTTATTTACATGGCACATAAACGCTCCAACATTGTCAGATGATGACAATTTCATGTTCCCACACGAAGGTCAACTTTGCTTCCTCAACACCGAAAGCCGTGGCGTATCATTCCAAGTATAACACTCCTCGCGGCTGTCAATTCTTATTTTCAAACATGCTCATGTGTGCACACTCATTAATTCCCATTTCTGCACAGTCTGCCTTGTGTTATTACGGAGACCAGCTCCACCAAGGCATCATGCCCATTTGTATTCCATTCTGCCGGAGATCCTCAGGAGAAACGAATTTCTAGCACTTCCACGTCCATTCCACTTTTCGTGTCGGGGCAATATAAGAAATCCTTTTTTCTCCCTCATAATTGAATGCTGAGCTCGAGGACTTGAGTAATCACAGAGGACACCTTTCATTTCTACCACAAATAGCTGATTGGAATAGCTCAACCAGAACACTATCAGAAGGAGAAAGTAACCCGAGAATATTCCGTTGACAAAAAACCAAGCATTCGGGGAACTTTCTTCCGATTTTCCTTGAGCCCAATAATAAAACTCTGCCACAAATTTTTGTGGCAGAGTTGGAAATTTGGGGCTTCCAAACAATCCCAAAGGGCTATATATAAATCTCATTTGTTGGCATGCAGTAATTCTGGCACTAATCATAAGACGAAGGACTATGCAAAAATGTTAATTATGCGCACAGAAGCTGATTGGATACGCAAAAAATGTGAGAGGGAAGAGCAGGAGAGAGTCCCTGTGAGGGAGGAACAAGGAGACAGAGAGAGAGAGAGAGACGGAGAGAGACGGAGAGAGACGGAGAGAGACGGAGAGAGACGGAGAAGGCGAAATGCGAGTAAACAAAAAGATGCAAACATTGCAATTAATTTAATTAAAACCTTACACACAGACAAATGGAGTGCACGGAGGACTGAGAAGACTTGCTGCCCCAGCATTCTTTTAACCAGAATCACTGAGAGAATAATCAACGAACACCCATCATTATTCTCTTTAGCCCTGTCTTCCTCCGTGTTATTGGGGGCAGGCAAACAAGCGAGAGAGAGAGAGGAGAAAGAGAGAGAGAGAGGAGAGAGAGAGAAAGAGAGATTTACTCCAGAAAAAGGCGTGAAATGACCAGCTCTTTTCCTGATTATCATCTACGGCACTATGAAAAGAGACGTGTGTGTGAATTTCTACTTGGACAATCCGCCACTTCAGATGTTATTCTTGGAATTCTCGAATTATTCTCGACATATTATGTTATTACATATGTATTATAGGGATATTGTGGTGGATTAATAAAATATTTAATTCCCTCTTGCTCCTCCTTCCCAAAAGATCATCTTCCCTGCTTGTAGATGTTGAAGATACTTGAGGAGACATTCCAATGTCCATGGACGGGGGAATTAGGACAAAATGTGGTGCTCCTACATGGTACTTTTAAATTACTTTCCTTCAGAACACGACACATGGACGGAGGGATGAAATGAAAAAGAGCAAAGTGTGTGGCTCTCTTGTGTAAGTTGTTCCTTCAAAATTTGGTAAGGGAAGATGACAAGATAATTGATTTCCCTCCAACATCATCCTCTCTCAAGAAGTACGAAAAAAACCAGATCGTGTGTGTGTGTATTAAAAATCACTAACCATTTGTACATACAAAGCATTATTATCCCTGTACATATGTATGTCGTGGGGGAAAAGAGCCAAGATTCAAGTTGAAGACAAAATGTTAAATTAATATGTAGACATTGTGGGAGAGAAAAAAAAATTGGAACTTGTCTTCACACACAACTTCTCATCTGCATCCTTGTCTCTTTCCCTCTTGGTGTCCCTTCATGTCTCTCTATTTCCCTTTTTGCTCTTATGAGTCTTTGTGGGAGCAATTTTTTGCCTGAGTCTCTCGGCCCTCCAGCTATTCAATAACTTGTCAACCCCTGCACTCCCAGCCCTATCACCAAATGGCAATGACTGCCTGCCGTACCTGACGTTATAAAAATGTTTCGTTACTGTAATAATATTTGATATTGACTGTCAATTTCCTGCATACTTGATGAGGCTCTCTCTCTCTCTCTCTCTCTCTCTCTCATTCTCTCTCTCCCTCTCTCTCTCTCATTCTCTCTCTCTCGCTCTGAAAGCTACAAGATCTACACCAGCAAACAAAGGAGAGAAATCCCTTTTGCGCCTCCCCTCGTACGCATATAATAAATGGAAGCAAGTGACCACCCGTACAGACATGTCATTGTCAATTGAGCATGTGACATTAATCCATAACCACTTCCCCATTAAATGAGTGGGCTTGAGCATAAAAAATGATCAGAAATGATCAAAAATGAACATGATCAGCACCCGCAAAGTCTCTCTCTCTCTCTCTCTCT
The DNA here is from genome assembly GCA_034698585.1 of Disparrhopalites patrizii. Taxonomy (NCBI): domain Eukaryota; kingdom Metazoa; phylum Arthropoda; class Collembola; order Symphypleona; family Sminthuridae; genus Disparrhopalites; species Disparrhopalites patrizii. The sequence goes on along the minus strand of JAQGBT010000680.1, from coordinate 5,170 downwards.
CTCTCCAGTTGTTCACTATTTTAAAAAAATGGATAAAAACTTGGCTGCAACTTGTAGTAGAAAAAGTCGGAGTGTCCACATTACACAGAGAGCATCCAGTCACACGCTCTGACAAATGGAAGAAAGCACCTGTATCCAAGCTGTCGAAGATGAACAATGAGAGACTTCTTCCTAACACACACATGGACGTAGCGAAAGGGAGAAAGGGACGGAGATGAAGCTCCTAAACACTCAAACAAACATCAACACAGGTGCACATATATTGCCATGTATCCATATCTATATACCTATGCATATATATCTATATATATACACTCATTCCGATGAAGAGTGGTACCTATGGAAAGCCTTGTCTGTGTCTTCGTCTTATTAAACGGTTGTTATTTGATTTTTCTCTGCTCATTTTCGACCATGTCGCAACCATGATGCAGGGCAGCGTTGCTTGGTCCACGTATTATCCATGGCTTTGAGGTGATTTTAACATTCATCACCTTATTAATGGAGCTGTATGCATATGCATATGTGTACCGGCCATATATATAATTATATACCGGACATACACATACGTATATATTTGAGAATCTCCCGTATGTCCACAATAATTCCCTGACCATGTGAAATAGTCCGTGGTCGTCTGGTTGTGTTTTCCTTCTTCAAACTCCATTCTCCACACACATTTACTCGGTAATTTGATTTTCACTTTGATTCACGGGCTGAGGTACTAAATCTTGGGTACACACACAAATGCTCATACCAAACAACGCAGATCCTCCGGAGATTAAGGCCTTAATTCTCCCATAAGATGCACATACATGTATAGCCAAAGGAAAAGTGGAGTGACTGGGCTTCATCATCACCATGTTTACTTTTTGGGGGCTTCTGACAATAAAAATAACAAATATTTACAATTTGAACAGAAGCAGAAAGGGGGGAAATGGGAATACATACATTAGATTACATGAAAATGGGAAACATTGATTCTTTAATAAGTGCCTCAAGAGGAGAATGAAGCATGTGGAAAGACATGTCGTTGGTGGAGGTAAAACAACTTGTAGTCTTTTATAGACTATCTCTACTCTCACCTCCTCATTTCTTTTCTGGGTCTCCATCCACACGATAAAACTCGTGTTCGGATATCTTCTAGTTTCTGTGGCAATCGTCAAATTTAAAAAAAAAAAATTCCTACCTCAGCTGTGTCAGCGGTGAAAAATATGAGTCTGATGCAAGGCATAAATGCATTTAGACATAAGCATTTAAATGTAATTTTAATAAGGCTCCCCATTATTATTAGGAAAATTCCCCGTGCCTGAAGCGGGGAATTCCAGTTCCCAAAACTTACATGCTTTCCCCCACCTTCCAAGATGTACCCAATCACGAGAGCATACTAACCACGAACACAAATGTGATTGTAGATGGTATATTAAGAGAGGATTTACATGCAGTCAAAGGTAGATGTTTCCCCCTTTAAGTCAACAGTATGTGAGAGGGATAAGGAAAGACAAGCTTGTGCCAATTCCCCTTTGGCAAAATCAACGCATGCACTCTTGTCTCGTCACAGTGTGGGTGATGTAGTGAATGCTTTTAATTGCCTTTAATTTTTTTTAATTGTCTTGTCCGTACATGTATACTCCCACGAACACGACATCGCATTCAAACATGAAGGGAACGACGAAGAATGAGAAAATGTTGTTGCTAAAAAAAGATGTCCTCCCCCAAAGAAATCCTCCAAAGAAATCCTCCAAAGAAATCCTCCAAAGAAATCCTCCAAAGAAATCCTCCAAAGAAATCCTCCAAAGAAATGTTGCAAAGAAATCCTCATCCCTTCCAACAATTGAAGAAATAAAGGTCCAGCAAAGGCAGTAACCAATGGGGGTTGGAAGGGAAACAAAGACGTTCTTTCCGCCATCATCCCATCCCACATAATGATGATGAGGAGTGCGTTCAAAGAATTAGTAGTAATTCACGATTTAGGGAGAAAACAGAAAAGAGTTCTTTGAAGGGAGTATTTACAGAGCCCATAGGATCACGATTACCTCCTGCCACGGGATTCTATACTTACTGCTATACACCACCACTTACGGGCTACTTGTGGTAATATATCTTATCGAAATCTTGATGGGTAAAAAAAATGGAGGCGGAGGAGGACCTGACTACCTGCATAACGATTATCGACGTATAATAAACAAGGGGAAGAAGAGAATAGGAGAGAAGGCCGGCCGCACATAATAATGGGAGATAAAAGATGGGAGAAGATCAAATATTACGCACTCACACACTACACACATGGACCAGAGAAGAAGAGAAGAGAGGTCCTGACATGAGCACGGACTCTCTCTGAACGACCACAATAAATTTATGTACCAATGAAATGTTGACAACATCACATAGCCAGACACTTGAATACAACGTGTAATTACGGCCATCGTGCACCCTCTCAAGTCCATGTACTTCAAAAATTGCTGGAGTGTACATTATCACAAGGCAAAAAGGGAAGGATGGGGAGGGAGACGGCCAGAGAGAAACACAGAGAGAGAGACAGAGAGAGAGACAGAGAGAGGAAAGAAGAATAACAAATCGACGGAACCGTGAATACTAAATAATCCAACGGAGTCTCTCTCAATAATGCTGACTACACACACATACAAGTATTTACAAGCATGATGTCAAGAATAGGTAACACCAATAATCCCATGCACAACAATGTTCGAAGGCGGAGGGGGAGCCTCTTCACCACCACGTGTCTCTCCATTTCAAATACAATCTCTTTCCATGTACACATTGAACACATTTTACGCAGTCATTACGTCCATCTCGAGATCCTCTCTCTCCAATATTCTCCCGATCTTTCCCTCTCTTCTCTCCCTCCCCTTGCATTCTCTCTCTTTCTCTCTCTTTCTCTCTCTCTCTCTCTGTCTGTCTGTCTCTTTCCTCTCTATCTCCCTTTCCTCTCTCTCTCCCTTTGCCTTCTATTTCTCTATCTCTCCCTCTTTGCCTTCTCTCTCTCACTCTCCCGCTCTCAATTTCCTCTCTCTCTCCATCTCCCCTCTCCCCTCTCTCACTATCTCTATCTCTATCTCTTCATTTCCTCTCTATCTCTTCATTTCCTCTCTCTCTCTCAATTTACTCTGTATCTCCCTTTCCTCTCTCTCTTTCTCTATCTCTCCCTTTGCCTTCTCTCTATCTCCCTTTCGTCTCTCGGTCTTCCCCCTTCCACTTGCCTTTCTCCCTTTCTTCTTCTCTCTTCTTTCTCACCTTTCTCTCTCTCCTCTCTCTTCCACTTTCTTCTCTTTCTCTCTATCAACTTTCTCTCTCTGGACTCTCTCCCTCGCGGGTTGTCCAATAATAATCCTGGCCGGGTTCCCTCTTCCTCGTGGACAGTGTGGGTAAACACATGTACACCTTGGGCATTACATATAAAGCTGACACGGTAAAAGGAAACTTCCGAACATTCACCTACAAGTATACACATTGTTAATAATAATAACATGAAGACACAAGCACACGCAGGATGCATAAATAAAAATAAATTTACCCACCATTAGTCTTCATAACGTGTGAGCATTAACGTGTAGGCAGATGAGAATAGGGCTTTAGTGACGTTAGTCTCCCCATTGTCTTCTTCCTCCCTCAAGTTTCCTCCATCTCCCCTACAATAATAGAAGCCTCATCCTAATACGCACGGCTCCACTCACATGATGGGCTCAGATGTGCCCCGCCCCCGTGGAAAAAGGTGAGCTTGTAATAAAAGCGAAAGGATAGTAATAATAATTTCTAGAATGTTCTTCCCGGCTTTTTTCCCCCTCGGACCTCTCTTTTTGGCTTACTTAGCATTATTTTTAAGGGACCATTTGGAGGGAGTCAGAGATGGGGCGGGAATTGATGGGAAAGCTTCTGAATGGCTCTGAGTTGGAGTTTTGAAAACTTTATTAACGCTCCCAAAACCTATGCTTTTAAGGTTGACCAGACAGCCCTTTTTTTGCATATTAAAAGGACAAACTGATGACTGTTGTCTGTTGTCTGATGCCTCAAAGCCCATAAAGCCCAAGTTTGTCTCCCTCCGCCTGTGCCCATGTGAGAGGACACTCTGAGGAAACATTGTATTTATTATTATATAACCACAGGGGAAAAAAAGAGTTTCATAATTCCTCTCAATGTTTATTTTTATCTCCCCATTCCATTCCTTTCAAAGCCGATGAGGAAGATCCAAGTATTTTCTATTGATGAGATACATTACCGAGCGAAAAATTTGCACAAGGGTGAGGTTGACATATGCATGGCTAATAATAAAAAAAAAGTCTCGGCAAGTACATAGATAGGATTAAGTTGTGACGGAGAAGAGACGAGCGTTTTCTTTTTCCCATCGTGTGGCATCGTAAATTCTGCATCGTAAAAAAAACGTCTTCTTCTAACTCCGTATGACTGCAGGAGAGAAAAGAGACACTTGATGAACGACGAGGCAAACATTTTGGGACGAGGGTCAATTTATCACTATCCGAGTTCATTAACATGCTTTTTATATATTCCTTCCGAACAAACAGGAGAAAATGTAGTGATTTTCTTACAAGGAAAGCCATCAGAGTGAGACAGGAGGATGCCAAAAAGAATGTGGCTTGGGCAAATAAGAGGAATCAAAGGTAATCAGTGTTAATGGGGGACATTTAAAAAAAATTAAACAATTTGTGCACACATTGAACATGAAGATGGGATTGATAATGAAATGGAAGTCCACTTCCTCCTTGTCTTTCTCTCTCAATTCTCTCTTTTCCCGAGGAAGCCTGTGGAGGGAAAGGGTAGGAGAGAGATGTGAGAGAAGCGAGACAGAGAGAGAGAGAGAGAGAATCCAACGGTTGCTCATATGCAAACACGGCGTCTTCGTGGAGGTGGCGAGCGGGGGATGAAGAAAAAAAGTTCGTGCGTTGTTTACTTTGATGAGGCGGAGAGTTGATGAATGTGCTCTGTCCTTCCATAGATAGGCCATAAATAATTTTCTAGTACGATACTCCACCAAGAAAGAACGTAAGCCTTTCCTCATCATTCTCGTGCGGGGTAGTAAGGGGACAGGAAGAAGGGGGAAAGATGAAGGGGAAGAAGAGGAGACGAAGAGACGAAGAGACGAAGAGACGAAGAGACGAAGAGACGAAGAGACGAAGAGACGAAGAGACGAAGAGAC
>JAQGBT010000679.1:0-44759 GCA_034698585.1 Disparrhopalites patrizii | reverse complement strand
GCGGTGTGAGAAAATCAATGCGTGTGCCGCCTGCGACCTTTGACAAATCTGCCTCCAAAATATTCGGAACAAACCACATTTGTTTCGTCATAAATGGGATCATTCTCGCAAAATATTTCACTTCTTGTCCTGTTTTGCTTTCTCTCTGACTCGATCACTTTCTGCCTGTCCCTTTCTACTTTCACCATGTTTCTCTATGCCTTCTTGATCCTTTCGTTTTTCACCCCAAACTTTTTGCTTATCCTATCCTGCATAAATTCACTGCTTTCTATTCTCATCTCTCCGCGTACTCAGTTTGTTCATATCCACCGTCTCTTTCAAAATTTCCGCTTTTGCACTCGCACATCGCATTTGCAGGTTGAATGCCGGCTGATGCTGGGGTATCACAAGATGCAAAAGGGTTTGACTTCAGAGAAATGCTGCACTGCTTATGTATGCATGTATGTGTGCATATATACATATGTATTTGTATGCATTTCAGATTAGGTAAACCTATGTAGAAACTGCTCCATCAATTTCTGTAGTCACATGTAGGTGCGTATATGTGAACAGTATTTTTTCCACGCTTTTTCACTCAAACAGGGTTATTTACTACCGACACCGACGTCCGCAATCGTATACAAACAGCAATAAAAAAGAAACCTCAATTTTTTTGGTGGAACACGGAAATCATAATGCCAGACCTGCTTGGGAGTTTTTTATTCAGGACCCACATATTAACGTGAACTATTTTCGACAAAGCGAAGCGGGGTCAATAAAAATCAATAAAAAATGATCCACAGAGCACAAGTCGGACGGACTACAAAAAAGCGTGCAATTCTACAGGGGAGACGAAGTGTGTCAGGATCACTGCCACAAAAAAAGTACTAATATTGAACATGACGTAAGCAGGTGTACGGGTAAAAGAGTGAATGACTATATAGAGTCGGTCGAATCAGCAAAATTGGAACAAAGTTATTCTTCCAAAGCACGGTCTGATTACATAACTGTATAATATTTAATATTTATAAATACTTACATGTATTTATAAATGATAGCTGTACAGCTATCAGATCTCTCCAATTATTACCCAAGAATGACCTGAATTTACCCTACTGCGCTATATAGGCTATATAATTATAATTATATATATATGCTATATAATGCGCTATATAATTTATAGGCCGTGCCTACTGCGTTGCTTTCAATTATGTCAAGTGTCGTAACATTTCCTAGCTGTCAAATTTAGATATACATACAGTTGTCAATGCACTTCATCAATATTACATAATTGGAATGTGGACACATCAAAACAACGTAAATATTTAGAGGAAATAATTAAGCTGGGAAGTAGGCCTGCTAACAACCATCCTACCGATACTCTACACAGACACAGACATACTCGTCCAGCTTCCCGCTTGATAATAGGACGGAGTGAGTATTTAATTGCAAAAAGCAATGTTGGATTTATTATACATTGAAGGTACAAATATAAAATACATTTCTGGTGATAATACACAACAGCATAAGTACCACGAATTGCTATGTATCTACGTTTATAATAATTATGGCATAGTAGATGAACCTCAGCGTTTTTTTACTTACAGCGGCGGCTCTAAATTTTAAATACGCAATATTGTTTGTTGTTGCATACACTAAATTTTAGCTATTTTTATGGAGAAAGGTACTGCAACATTATTATATTATACCATTAACACTGTTAAAAAAAGAACAAAATGCTCTGCAAGAGCAACTTTTCCTGTGTGATTTTTAAGGCAATCATATAATATACATATACACTCAGTGAACAATGCACTTATTATTGCTTCGGGATTGGTTAATCGTTACATACATTGTATGTGTAACACTTATTTATGCATTACAGTTTCCATTACATACTAATAAACGGAGAAAATGCGACATAGTACTAATCTGAATAACATTATACCGTCTACGAATTAAATCATAATGGTTCAATACCGCCCGGACGTTGATGCAGGCATTCTCACGTAGTCGAATGTATAATCGTAATTGAACGATAATCACCCGCACGAACCTCTTACAAATACAATTTAATAATACATTTAAATAATAGTGATAGCGAATTACCATGTAACATCACCGCCAAATTACCGCTGAACTTTATCATCATTATTACTCGTAAAAATTCTTATTAATCCTACCTTATGTACAAACTCATTGCATACCGTCGTTTACGTGAATCCTTACATTGTATCGTATGTATTTATCGGACCGTAGAATACAAGCTAGTGTAATGTGTAACAGTAATTTAATACAAAATAAATATCTTACGAGATATTTGTGTGGTTGAGCAGCTTTTAATTTTTTTAACCGTTTATGTAAGGATGCAGCAAACAGTAAAAAAACACAAAGCGCCGCTAATTATCTGAATTAATGTCACTCTATATTTGCTAGGCTATAGTAATCATTTCTATGATGGACAAATAAATAATTTTACAGTTGAAAATATCTCTGCGCTCTATTGTTACTAAATAACTAATAGAAGGCCTTAAAATAAGTATACGATGTACTTTATTATCATAATGATTCCTTTTGTCCTCATTCTAGGCTACCCTTATTGTTATTAGTATTTATTTTACATTAGTGTAGCCAGAGCATCATCACAGAATATTGAAATAATATTTTTACAGTATCAGCTTTTTCAGTTGTGATTTGCCACATATGTATATAAAAACCAGCTTAACAGTGAACCTACAAGATTTTTGTCACCATTTTTTGTCATTTTGTACTCTGCATCAAGTTTTTTTTACAACCTTGAACCTTTCAAATCTTACACAGCCTTCACGCGTTTTCCTTTACAGAGAAGATTACAGAGTTGCGACTTCTATAGCCTTATTTTTTTTAATAGCGTAAATTGGAGATACGTTAACACTGTAAACTATGTACAATGGAGGCATTTACTTTTCATCACTGAAAGTTCGATATTGCTTCATGGTAGCAAAGAAATACTTGTGGAAGGTCAGAAACACGATTGTTTAACAGAATTACTAATTATATGAACATAAAAACTATTAACCTCATGCATTAATGACAACAATACAATTTACTATTTACAATAAGTACTTACCAAACATAAGTAAAATAAGGTGTTCGGTACATTTTTTCAACATGTCAAGAGCACTGACGAGCTTTGAGTAAATGAACAAGAGACGCTAAAAGTTATGTACCTGATACATAATAAAAAGTTATCAAGGCAAGAAAGAAAGTAAATAAACAAAATGAGAAACAGGAAATCAATGCACTCCAGGAGAAAATACGTAGACTGAAAGAATAAACTTAAAAACACTACAATACCACTACAATTATTCTACAACTCTTGCGCTAGCTAAAACTATAGTTGGTACATAATTCCTTGTAACAAGAATATAATAGAAATGAATCCGTAAACGCTTTGTATCATTTCACACAGAAAATAAATAAAAAAACACGTGCAATCAATATAACATGTATGCACACTGTAAGTATGTAAAATGTGATCAAAATTAAAACAACTTAATAAAAACTAGTATTCACATATATAAGAAACAAAAGACAAAGGACGCAGATCTTTTTCTTGTATTACAGCTATCGCCGTTGTATACCGAGAAATTAATTTCAGTTCACTGTGAAGGCGAATGTCACAGCAAGTAATTCCATCAGATTCTTCTCTTGTTTCTGTATATGTACATATACTACACACCGCTGATTATGTGAGGTTCTACATTCATTTCTCAGCGGAAATCAGTGGTATTTCAGCTTGAATTCATCCTAAGCACAAAATGAAATCAATTAAAAACTGGTTTCAGTAGTCTTGCGATGTGATGCAGTCTTGCTAAATAAAATGAAACATTGCACAAGTTATATTCATATTCAGGTTAGGTAATAATACATTATTCATTCTGAGCCAACAGTAAAATTAAAGATACTATAGCATAAGGCGTAGTTACATCTGATCATGGACACGTAGTTGGAATCTCAAACTCATACACGGGTTCTGTTAAAGAATCACAAGTAGCAGTAACCTCTTCCACTGGAAAGGGAACATTGTCCACCACTTCTTCTGTTGTAACTTCTTCAGAGGCTGCAATTGCTACAAGAATCCAAATACATAAAATTACAACCTATAACTTTAGAATTACTAACAAAAGGTTGTAACTACATTAGAAAATTTCCCCACCTTCATCCGTCAACTCAAAGGCTTGTTGAATTTGATCTAGTCCAGAACATTTCATCGCTGCTTGGAAAATGTCTTCTGATTCGTCTTGTTTTTGCTTTGTGTATTCATGAACTGACTCAACAACAGTTGTCGTTGCAGCAATCTCAAAATCGTCATATTCAGAAGTTGTAATAATCGTGTCCGCTATTTCTGATACTTGTGGCACTTCAGCATGAGAAACCTCAATTTCTTCTGCAGAAACAATTTCAATATTGGATTCTTCCTCCGGCGGGGATTGTTCAGGGAATTGTTGCTGTTGTTCTGATGGGAAGGTATTGCACAAGACGAAATTATTGTTAGATATTCTATCCTCCTTTAGTTCGATGTGTAAATCTTCCTGAGAAGGAAGTCGAGGCTCTTCTTCTGAACATTTTTCATCGGGAGAGTTTTCAATTGTTTCAACAATAGGTACTGCAGGTGAGGGATTCCTTTCCTCTTCCTGTACCTCTATAGTTTCAGTCTCCATGTCCCCGTTCTCAGATACGCTTTCATCGGGATTGCTGTTACCGTCATTATCGCTACAACTAACGATTTCCTGCGCAGATGTTGTCACAACTTCCTCTTCGTAGCAAGGTTCTAATGGTACCTCCGAAGATTCTACCTCTTCTTCTGCGGATACCACCGGTTGTTCTCCCGCTTCTTCCATTGGACCAACCCCTGAGACCAAAGAACTTTCATAATCTGAAGGAAGAAAATCTGTTGAGAGTTGTGGATGATGTTCGGATGCTGAAAGCGATATAACAACATTCACATAAGCATCGCGATTCATACACAGTCATAACTATAAATTCGTGATTTACAATTTGGTAACTCTTACGTTTGTTGTCGGAAGTAGATGGAACCTGGACGTTAGAGCGCACAATTTTTCCTCCAAAATTGACCCGTATGACTGTTTTCATATTCTCAGGGTGGGTAGGTGCAAAACTGGTGACTGCTGGTGACAAAACCCTCGCCACTCTCTTTCCTTTAAAAGCTGGGCTAGCTTGAAATTGTTGAAGCCTTGAGGAATTTATAGGGAAGCGCAATGGAAAGCCTCCAGCACTGGATAAAGTGATTGCGTTGGATGTGCTCGTTGAGCCTAACATATTGGAGGAAATGGAAGAAGAAGAAACAAGAGACGACGCAGCAGTAGAGCAAATTGCTGCAGAAACGATTGAATTAGAAGCTGCGGAGGATAAGGATGGAGTAGTTGACACTTGAGCTCCACTAACGATTTTGCGTACGGTGGAAAGGCCGGGCTGTTCCAATTGAGCTAGTAAAGCCATTTCAGGTGGAGCTGCGAATTTACCCCATATCAATTTCATTTGAAGCAATCCGATATAAAAGATAAACATAGTTATAAATAAATACAATCACTGTGAGCGCTTGACCATACCATTGAGTATTCGAGCATTCTGGAAGAACTGTGGCATTTGATTTGCATTTACAACTTGATTTTTTTGCATATCCAGTATCATAACATTGCCTTGACGTGGTAAGTTAGCTCTCCGAAGTATCACAGCTCTTGGTGAGTTTTTGTTAGGCATTTGTTGCTGTGATTTTCAAAAAAGGTTCGTAAATGTTTTAAATATACATGTGCGAATTACCTTTACAAACTAAGTATAAGGCACAATATTTAACTAATCGAGATCAAGTACTTACGATACTAGACGCCGTTCCGACAGCATTTGATCCCGTCAGGACACTCGTACTATTCGTGGCTTTTTGCAAAAAAATAATATTTGCTCCTTGCGATGTCTTCACAGGACCATAACTAACAGGAGCAAACTGGGAGTTGTGCACAACAGGGAAATTCTGGATACTTGAAATTGGAATATTAAAGCCTGGTTTTGGTGTTCCCCCTCCAGAATTCGTGTGTAACAAAGGATTATTAGCATTGCTCATCAAAGGAACACCACTGGATAAATTGGTCACATTATTTGAACTGCTCACAATATTGTTGTTTAAATTATTATTCATATTTCTTTGGGCTTTTGAGTTAACTAAAATATGTGGCTGAGCCTTGCGAAGCGGCAGTATTCCAGGTTTTGGAGTAATACCTTTCGAAGCAATACCAGGAGTGGAACCACAAGAGGAAAAGACGGGTCGTCGAGCCAAACTAGAAGCCGTTGTTGCTAAACTAGATGCGGTTGACGTATTCAAGTTCGTTTCACTTGACGGTGGATAATTATTAATAAGCTTGGTTCGTTTAAGATTGAGATTATTTAAACTTGTACTGAAAACAGGAACAGGAAGAGGGTTGCGTACTGGGACCTTTGGTGGTGTTTTTGGTTTCTCCGGAACGTTAACCTCTGGTTTTATTTCAATTTCCGGCTCAGTTTTAATAGGAGATTTCTCCAATTTGCTAGATGGGTCAACAGATGTTTCGATCTTCTCGAAACCGTGGTGGACTAACGAAGCCTGTGTATGGTTTTCAGTTTTGATGGGAATATAATCTCCTGTCTTTTCATCAAGCCTACCTTCATCACTCGTGGGGACGTATTCATTATTATTAGCGGTTTTGCAATTATTGTTGTTATTGTTATTGGTTTCCGGTACTATTTTCGACGTTTCCTCATTTTCATCCTCCTTCTCCTTATCTTGTTCATCAGAACTTTCACTTGTATCTGACTTCACTTTGTCGGGAGATTTTTCCCTGTTTTTATCCATGTTGGAAGGGTGAGTAGGGGGGAAAAACGGAGATAATGAATGTGATTGTGAAATAAGCGAAGGGGTTTGGCGTACATCCTCTCCAAACTTGTTATCCTCTTTGTCGCTATCATCTGACTTTAGTTCTACCCTCACAGCATCTAGCTGCTTTCTTTTGTGCGGAATCTTATTTGGTTTGGTTTGAATTTTCATTGCGCGGGGCTGACCTTTCAAGCTGGCTCTCCCCCTGCCTCCTCGAATCCCCAAGCCCCCTCGACCTCGTAACCCGGAGGATATACCACGCCCACGAACACCTCTAGAGCCCTTGCCAGCACCTCGGGTGGATGCATTATTCGTGACGTTGTTAGTAGTGCTCACATTATTATTCGATACATTTGTATCTGCTTCCGTTGTGGTCGCTTCATTTGTGCTCGCATTAGCATTTTCATTATTCAGTTTCTTAATTTTTTTGGGAATCTGTTTTGTTCTCTCTGTCAGTATTTTCCTCTTCGCACCTCGTCCTCTTCCAGCTTTTGAAACTACAGTTGGATTAGCAATTACGGAAGTCTCTTTCTTAATAGGAGAGACTTGCTTCACTGGCGAAGGCTTGGATTCGGTGATATCCGGTGAACTTCGCTCTTGCTTAATAACCTTTGGGGTTTCCGAAACCAGCGATATTTTCTTTTTATTCTTAATTTCTTTCAGCTTTAGTTTTTTAGTTTTTTGGTAACGGATACGCCCTTGCTTCTTTAAGGAATGGTAGCTTATATCCACCGACGATTCAGAGTCAGAAGACGATGAGTCTGATACCTTTTCAGCTTTAATTCCTCGCTTCTGCTTCTTGTTACCCGTAAGTGTTTTGGAACTGGCGTTAATTTGCTCCACCTCGCTTACCCAACCATTATGAAGAGTAAAAGGTTCCAGATTCTTTTCCACTTTCACTGCACGGCCGAAATCATGAATGGAATTGATTTTGTGCCTAAACCTAGTTCGAACACTAGTTCCAGTAGATGCATTAAATGGTTCCTCTTCTGAAGGAGATGCTAGAAATAATGGAGCTTGTGATGATGGGAATCGACCAAGAGGGATAATATAAGGGGATTCACAAAATCCTTCATCCAACCATTCCTGACTTGTGTTATGTCCATGTAGCCTGCAACAACAAAATATATAATTAGCATATCCCCCCATTTTTCCAGTTTCCATCCAAACCAAAAGACACTAAAAAAACTGCAAAACCTACTTATTCGCAATTGTGGTAAGTCGCAAGTTGGTGGCAACCCTGCGAACTTCAGACTTATGGCGTAATTCCGAAATATTTAGAGTTTGACGAATTATATTCAACACTCCACGCTTCTCCTCATCCAATTCTCCTCCCGCACGAAATGCAGACAGAATGGACGCATAGGCCCTAAATTCTGTAATGGGAGAAAACCCGACATCAAAATCATTAAAAAGGCATCCACCAACCTCCCCCATGAATCAATGTCCATTAATAAGTACATAATCGATGAGGAAGTAAAAGAAACAAAAGCATAACCATGATTAGTTCCTTACAATCAAATACACCATTTGAAAACATACCCAAAGAGCGAAGTTCCCGTTGAAAAAATTCAGGATGATCTTCAAGATTATGAACAGGATCTAAAGGATTTTCTTCCATTACGACTCTCTATGCGTCAAATCAGGGCCACAAATGCCATTAAAACACTTTTAAATCACTTTAACTTCAGCTCAAAAAACACCAATTATACAGTTTTTTTTTCTTCCTTCCAAAACCAAAGTGCAGTTAGAATGTACGATCAGCGAGTGTGTAAAGGATAGAGCTTTTTCGTGAGAAGTGAGAACTCCAAGGCAAAGTGTGAACGAGAAGAGAGATTTTGAGGGAGAAGAAGCGAAGCAAAAGCAAAAAGAATAAATTTCTCTGAGCTTTTTCTCTCTCAGCATTTCAATTATAAGATTTTGACTGGGACTTTACATGTATTCTTATTGGTTTGGTCCTAGAATTTACATTTGCCACCAGACATCGAAGCGGGAGTACGCGCAACGCAAGATTTTCAACGAGTTCCCTCTGTCCTCCACAGATGACCCGAGACACTCTCCAAACAGCTCCATAGGTGGTTCTCTTAGCCTGACCCCGAGGCCTCTTGACCTCCTCAAATCATCCTCGCTTAACTCCTCTTACCCTCAAACATTTCATAAATGCTCCAAATACACCCATTTTAATTAAACCTAAGTCCTAACGTCAATTCAGTGAATATCCCCCAATCATGAATGCATACACAGGAAAAACGTTTCAAAGGATCTTCTAAAATAGAAACGTTTTTGTTTTTTGCATAAATGCCATCCTTATATTTGTAGTTTGCGAAATAGCGAGTATAAAATTGATTTGTCTTTTAGCAGTAATCCTTGACACATCTTTGACATGTCATTGGCTTCAGATTGCTAGGTGGAAATCTGTTTTCATGCAAATATGAATCTCCGAAAAAATTTCTATACCCAGCGGTTTTTAATGCCATTCTTTTCTTGACATATAAAAACCTTCTTTTCATCCGAGATTGTTGAGTATAAGACCAATCTACTTAGGTAACCATCTCTGCTTTTCATGCTGACTCTAGCCTTTACTTTCCTGGGTGATGCAAGTCATTAGTATTAGGTGCCTACGGGTAATACGGGTATAAGGCGGAATTTCCATGGTTTTGAGAACCAATTGTTCCGTGTCGCTGTTTTGAAGCTAAATTGTTTGCAGACGGACGCACTGCCAGGTTTTTCCGGAACCCGCCCGATTTATCTGCAGTTGCGGAGCTTATACTTCCAGTATTTTGGCAATGAGATATTGAGATTAATAATCATGTTATGAAGCAGCTATGATTTGTGATATGAGATATGACATATGACCTCGACCCTCGGCCTTGACCGTGACCGCTAGCATCCGATGAACCCGTCTGACTTCATCAGTAAATAATAAATAATTAGCATTTGTAAATCAATAAAAGTATACTCTTCCTTAATTCCTTACTTTTATTTTGTTACCGTTTACAAGTATTATTGAACTAGCTCTAATTTTTAAATCCTTCTCAATCTCAATGTCTCAAGTCTCATCCTCATCTCAATTACTCAATTATTTTTATTCCTATTATTTTAAATACATATATAGGAATTAAATTTTAAATATAAGTATTATTTAAAATACTCGTAGCGTAGCTCGTAGTTGTCTTTGTAAGTAACATTGTAAATTGTTAATACCCTTAACCCTTTATTACCGAAGAAGGGAACAACGAGCGACGCAGCCGACGGAGGACGGAGTGAGATTTTCAAGCAGTAAAGTAAGACTAAAAAACAGGAAAGCACAAAATAACAAATATCAAGCATTTTTGTTTTTATGAAAGCAGTAAGCCGAATACCAGAAGCGGTTAAAAACGTATAAAGTAAGTATTAAAGCATTTTAAGGTATTTAGCTTAGTATTAGGTAGGTATTAGTATAGCTGTATAGCTTATTAGCACTAGCACCAAGCACCATTAGCAGTTTCCAGAAATACTACATACGTATACATACATATACATACATATATGTACATAGTTTTTTTACACATTTTTGTTTAGCTAGGTATTAGCTATTAGCATTAGTATGATATGAGTAATTAATAATTAATTAGCGCAGTCTAAAATCTAGCTCAAACTGTAGGCCATTTAGGATTTTAGAAGTGTAAGTGTCTATTACTAATTACGAAAGGAAAAACGAAAGTATCTATTTTTGCGTCATTATCGTTCATCGTTATCGCTAGCATTCGGCCAAAGTGAGTCAACTCACCAGCCACCATTTCCTTTTCTCAGCATTTCTGTTACATTCCAGTTTATCCAGTATGTACCGCACGATTATTTGTACGTGTACGTTTGTACTTTTGTACGTATGATGTAATTACAAATTACTTAGCTAGCTGGGAAATGGGGGACATCTCCAGCAGTATACCCATGCCGATGTTCCCGGAGAACTCCCGGATCCCGGCCGGGGACTGGAGAACGCGGGATTTGCTCCTCATGCATTCCTTCTGGAATGTCATCATTCTCCTGGCTGTCTACCTCCTCATCGTGTACTACATTGGCCCGAAATGGATGGAACGCTACCAAGATCCTTTCGACACCTACTCCTACTTGGTCTGGCACAATTTATTCCTCGTCCTCACCAATGCCGTCTTCGGCTTGTCTCTCCTAGCATGTGTCATTTACACTCGTCAAAATTTGCTTTGTGAGCCCGTTAGAAACGAAGGTAAGTAACCTCCGCCACTCCGCTCTCACCTGCCACAAATAAATGCTCTCGTCTTTGTTTTTTTTAACCAGTGTTACGTTACATGACTTACATGCAAATGACACTCAAAATAATTTCATTTCCGCGGTCGTGCATGAAATCATCCTCATTGTCTTTTTGGCTTTCTCTCTTGGCATAATGTGTGATATGTAAAAGTTTCTTTGTAAACATCCAGAAACCGTAGACGACCTAATTGCCTACCTCATGTACGGCCTCCTCCTCCTCAAGATCTTCGAGCTTGGAGATGCTCTGGCGTTAATCTGTAAAAAATTAGAACCACCATTTATCTTAATTTTTCACCACTCCACCATCGTGGCTGTGGTTTGGATGGGAGTCAAATATGGCCCTGGAGGCTCAGCCACCTTCCCCACGCTCCTGAATTCCTTGGTCCACGTCCTCATCTACATGCACTTTAAATACGGAAGGAAATTCTTCTCACACAATCAGTCCAGGAAGATCTTCATTATGATCTACTTTGTGAGATTCTAGTCTCCCCTTAATGTGTATATTCTGGGGAAATCACATTTTTGAAAGTTTCTCGCAGGAATATTTTTGAGGATTACCTAATTCAATTTGAATTTTTAAAAAAATGGGGAAGAATGCTAAGATCATGGATAAACATCAAATTTCCCACGGTGTTTTGCAGGTTCAATTTGCAGTGGTCACCTTTTTATCATCCAGCGTCCTGTACCTCAAATGTGGCTACCCCGAATGGATTGCCGCTATTTGTGTGACCTACAATGTCGTACTCATGCTCGTGTACTTCAAATCTATGTGGTCCCTGTGGTGCTCTCCGGAAGCTCTTCCAGAAGTTGCCAGCTCCAGCTCCGAAGACGAGGATGAGGAGACGGAGCCGGTGGAGCAAGTTCGAAAGACAACTTCGGCGTCCACTAATAATAATAAAACTGATAGCAACAATAATAGTAGTAACACCAGTAACACTTCCAGCAAGAAAGATGATTGATTATTTTATTTCCGTGACGTTTTGCAAAAAAATACATGGACATAATTGAGACAGCATTGCTACTAATACGCTCATTCTCCTTTAAGCTAAACCCATTAACAAGGTATCTGGAATTAATAAAAAAAATGAACATTCCAGCATCACGGAAAAATGTCCCATCGTATGCACGCACAAATGAAGAAATGAACTGTTATGGCATTATTATTCAATCTATCAATTATTCACGCACATCCATATTTTTTACGTCTTTACAACTATGTAAGTACTAAGTACTACCACATGCACTTTTCCACTGCACATTTTGTATCTCGCGTACTTACACAAAATTCCAGGCGAAAAGTAAGTCACAATCCCAACATATTCTCCCAGGGAAATATTTTCGTTTTGCGACAATTGCTCAAAAAACTGCACCAAAACCAATGACGCGATTTAAAGAACATTTAAGGAAGACCATAAATGACCCAGAAATGATTGGCTGACCATTCGTTTACATATGTATGTTATATGTTATGTATACAAGTACACACATAAATGCTTATATAAAACCCTAAAAATACATTTAGGAGGGTCATCTTTTCTTCTTTTTCCTGTTACTCAACCTCAACCTGCTAATTAGCGCTAATAACTACATCCCTTGCCTCAAAAGCTGGCTGGCAAACATGTAATGAAACATGAAAGAGTACGTATATTTATATACTTATACTTATAATGTACATTTCATTTCACTGCATTTGCTTTGACAATGAGTGTATAGCAAATACAGCCTGTGCCTCTGTCACATATTAAAAAACTGATCAAAAATAGTGTGTTAATGAAGCTTAACCAAGTAGCGGTGCCAGCTTACAATTACACGTGCGAAACCTTTGAGGAAGGCTTCACCCAACATGTTTTAATATAAAAAATTATATGTAAACGTACTTAATAGACTTAATACCCGGATTAAAAAGGACATACGTTCCCCAAAAAACACGATACCTCATTTAGTAATTAGCTACCTATATAGTGCTTGCGTATTATTCATATAAATATTCCAAATTAAATATTCCAAAAAATGGAAATCTCGATTACGTATTACAGATACATTGTACAGGTGGACACCCCAAGGGATACGGTGCCCTTCATTATTATTTTTCCTTAAGCAATTCAAATACTTTTAAATGAAGCGTAAAGACATCTGACATACGTTAGAGCATGATTTCATGTTTTGTGAGTCTGTGACCCAGTGCCAACTATCAAGTGTCCACGTCTTAATACACATATTTTGCAAAGGATTCAAAGTGATTTTATTTTAGAACTAGCTTGTATGCTGAAAAACCAACGGAAGTATTCTGGAATAGATTTGAGTCATTTAAAACAATAGTGCGTGTTCACAACGGGATTTAATGGTAATTTAAATGTTCAAATGTCCAAAAATCCCAATTCAGTGAGAAAAGCCTGAATGGAGTATTTAATATTTAGATGTTGGAAATAAACCAAAACATGGTTTGTTTATCATATGTGAATGATTATCATTTATCATTGTCATTAACAAACGTTATTGAAAGGACGCACACAAAGGGCAAGCGTCATTTCGTACCATTAAAAAAAGCACAATGGATTTTATACCAGGAAAAACTACATAATCCCGACTCCTGGTCGTACAACGCGATGCATAAGAATGGACGGGAGATACATATGGGTGAAGGAGCATTCCGTGCTCCCATTGGCTGTGGGGGGAGAAGGAAGATTTGAATTGAGCCAATGAGAAGGCACTTCCCATCCGCACGTCATCCCTTTCTTATTCCTTTCCCCACAGAACATCAACAATCTCTTTCTGGGGCTGCCTTTCAGTCCAAATCCACACGGCACACGGTCCTCAGAACGGAATAAGAAAAGCATCCCCTCTTCTCCTTATAATATACTTCCCTTTTCATACATATTTTTTTACCGTAGAAAAAAAACTACGCTAGACAGAGAGAGAGAGAGAGAGAGAGAAAGAGATTGGGGGGAAAACGTTATAAAGGTGTTATTCTTATACAAGGTCTGCGACTGTGTGTGTCTGTGTAGTGTGTGTAGTGTGTGATATTCAGTGATATGTGTATTTTTCAGTGACGAAAAAAAGTGTTCTCTCGTCCTCTATAGGCCAGTTATACATATTGAACGTACGTTCTGTGCTCTTCGTTTGGGAAAAGAAGCAATTTTTGTACAAAATATACATACACATTTCCGTGGAAGTGTATTATATGAGAGAGAGAGAGAGAGAGCGAGAGAAAAAGGATGGTCTAAATGGGAGAATGGAGCAAGAGAGAAACTGAAAAATATCAGAGAGGAGCTGCGATAAAAGCATTAGTAGGAGTTTGAACCAAGAGCAAGAGTGGAGCAAGAGTGTGCTTTTGCTCGACATTATGGTGGATTGATATTTTTTAGGGGAAAATTTCTGAAGTAGCATCCAAATTTTCCATCCCCCTTCCAACTCTGTTAATTTGTTTTTGTTGTGATTTTTTTTTCGGGGTGGTTGTGGTTGATATGAAATAGAAGAAAATTAGTTTTACGAATTTCCCGCAGCTATTAATTTGTTTTTTTTTTAGTGTAACAGGAACAGATTTTTATTTTGTATAACATTTTCCTCCGTCGGACTCACTGTGTCGAGTAAAATAAAGTTTCGTAATAATATGTAGGAAGTTAGGAAGTATAGAAAAGATAAATAAGGGTGAAACCGGAAAAGGTGGATAGTATTAACATTTAACATGTACAGGAAATTATTGTAAAACTGGGGATTCAAAACTGTGGTAAAATAGTATTCATTAACAAAAGGTGTTTGTATGTGCTGCGCAATACACGGCTGAGTTTAGGAAGATGAGGTATTTTAGACATTTGCCGTTCTTGTAGGTATCTATATTAGTCTTTTAAAGTACTTCTTCTGGTTGAAAAAAGTCCCGTGTTGGTGACTTTTGCTGTGTTTTGTTTGTGGTGCTTGATTGAATTTAAAAGAGTAAAAATGCCTAGTGTGGAAGAAATCGCGATGAAGTATGCCAGTCAGTTGACGGAGTTGAGGAATAATTCAAAACCTCTCATCAATTCACTGACAATGATGGCAGAAGACCATATCCGGAATGCGAAGGTGATCGTAGAGACGATTGAAAACCATCTTATTAAGGTTAGTATTTTAGTATACAACAGAGGTTGGTGTTTCATTAATGTCATTTTATTTCATTGTATTTAGTGGAAAAAGTCTAGTAAATTTAAATTCTTATAACTACATGTGATTGTATGGTGAGTTGGTAACGCATTCATAACACTCGAGTCAACGCGTCATCGCTTTGGCAGAACAATTGTATGGTACCGTTTTAGGTTTTATTAGGAACAATTATGCTGCGTTTTGTTTTCTGTTTTTCGGTATGAAACAATAAATAAGAGTGGTCACAAAAAGCCGTTGTGATTCGTTCTGTTTCAGTTTGTGAAAGTTCGTAATAAACGTTTAGTACATTTTTGTGGTTGCACAGTTGTGTTTGCAATAATGTATAGTGTGGCAGTGTGGGTACATTTAAATCGGTCATCAACTATGGCAAACATGAAACTTAATACTTATTAATGGCGAATATCGGTTATTATTTTGAAATTATGGTCGACAAAACTCTTATTTAAAAATTATTTTGGAAGTTGCAAAAATCTCATTCCACGTTTCAGCTAATACATTAATAGTTAATGCGGAATAGCTTTTCTTCGCAGTGTCACAATCACAAGTGGCATAGTTGTGATGTGAATGTGAGCAGTATTTATAGTTTTGGTTTTATTTAGGCCTTCCATTTTAGACCGTTTTCATTGTCTTGTTTTCAATGATAGTTATTGTACTTGCGTGTTTTGAAATGATTTTTTTGCATGATACTTGGTCATTGGTCATGCAATTTATTTGTGGGTTCGTTAAGCAATAATGTTCTTCTTCTCATTCAGTAGTCAGTACTTCAGTTCACATACGAAGATGAAGAACAGTAAAATTATAATGTTTATTTTAATTTTTTATTGGTTTTCTTACCACATTACCAATACTGATACTGTATTCATTGTACATGAAAATGAAACATATCTGGGCATTATTTAGAAAACTCCTTGGCAAGTACTTATAACTCGAGTTTACAATTATTTTTATTATGTAATCTTGGTGGTGTGAAGTTTGTGAATAATTGCAATAAAGTTTTGAGTTGAAATTAAATGTCAAAACAGCAAACGATAAAATCATCGGTTTGTACTTTGCACTGACAACCGGCATTACTGAGACTAATATCAAGAAGTCGGAACAATTTTTATGTCATTTCCGATCAATTCTTTGTACATTACATGCTGTATAGAGTTCATATTATTAGTGAATGTATTAGTTTTCCTGGATTTCGATCAGCGTGTTCACTGAAAATTATTTCAGATCGATGTGTGTATGTAAGTACATATATATTTGAAGCATTCATGCTAATAAAGTTTTCGCAGTCTTCATCTTTTGTTTCTCTTGTTTTTGTGGAAATTCCCTAATCATTTATTGCTTGGAACGTTGATTTTATGCACACTACCACGAGTCGCTACACGAACTTCGGTTGAATACATTGTTAATTTCACGCTAAAATGTATGGCAAATGTCTGTCAAGGTCTCAGGAACGTAATTTATTCATGAATTTGTATGTGTTTAACTCTCTTGAGGGACCAAAGTATGTACAGTGTAGTAGGACACAATGTAAGCTGAATGTTTGGTATCGATTTTATGTGAAATCGATAGAGCTGTGAGAGGCTATATTTACTATATTTTTTTGTATTAGCCGATTTTTTCAACAAATGTCATGTTCGATTCAATTTGCATGATACTTCACGAATTCGTGCAAACTCTTGGCCTAATATCTGTAAGGGTAAAAAGGCAATACTTTCTGAAAATTTATGAGGACCCGTGATAGTTGTGAGAGTATACTATATCTACACGGGATACGTGGTTATTTTGAAATAGGTGTACAGCTGCTAATAAGATACGGATGCCGGTTCATTTTACCTCGGGATTTTACCGTCTTATAATACGTTTAATTATTTATGCAGGTTGATCCTGAATACAAACTGCCGATACTTTATTTAATTGACTCCATCGTCAAGAATGTGAAGAAGGATTATGTACCCTTGTTTTCTGAGAATATTGCGACAACGTTTACCCAAGCTTTTGCTCAGGTAAAACATGTTCTTGTAAGTGCTGAAGTTATTTCACTTTTTTTTTTTTTTTACTTTTTGTTGCTGCAAATGTGAAAATTAAGTAAGTGTAAACTAAATGCATAATTTTTAATGCTAAGGTTCCCGATAAAATCCGGACGCAACTATTTAAGTTAAGACAGACATGGAATGAAGTATTTCCTACAAAACTTTTGTATTCAATTGATGTCAAATGTCATCGTGTGGACCCTGGCTGGCCCATAACAGCGGCCGCTCCTAGTTCTGCTCAAATTCACGTAAATCCAAAATTTATTCAGAGGGTAAGAAATTCGTGAACTTTCTGCCAAATAAGAATTACAGTTCGCACGAATGTGTTTCGTAAAACCTATAATCTAAAATTCAAACTTACGTATTTCAGGCGTTGACAAATCCATCTACAAGTAGCAGTCCATTATTGGCCGCCACAATTTCTTCTCCTCCGATGGTGAGTTTTCAAACCGGGGGTGGCATAGATCCTAATATTCTAGCGCTTACCGCTCCATCATTTACAAATTTGGATCCACCTGGTGACATTACCGAAGCACAAATGCGGGAGCAGCTTTTGATGAAACAGAAGGAATTACTAGAATTGCAAACCAAAAAGTTAGAACTCGAGCTTTTGCATACTAAGGCTCAGTTGGATGCCCGTACAAGAAAGCAGGTGGATATTAGCCAGACAAAACAACAAAGCGAAGTTCATCAAGTTAAACAACAGGTATGTCAGAATTGTACATTGTGTTAACTATAATTGGGCCTTATTTTTTCAATGTACGTACAGTGGAGTCTCGTTATAACAGCACTCTTTATTACAGCATGTTCATGTCATAACATCAGGAAATTCACGGCAGCTCGTATGTATATGGCATACATAATAAAAGTGTTTTCTATAATAGCTTTCCTTTCATAACAGCAACATTTTGGGTTCCGTTTGGTGCTAATATAACAAGACTACTGTACCAATGTGTTTTTTTCGTTTTCTGATTTATTCTTGTTGGAATTTCTAAAACCTTGCAAAGTTCAACTATAATAATAATAATGCATTATCTTTTATTATTTTTTAGCAACTGCAAATACAAGCGGAGCTTGCAAAGACGCAAACAGATCTAGCAGCTTCCATCCTATCGAAAGTCCCGTCAAATGAGCTGCCAGTTCACCTTCCCGCTGAAGTGCTACAAGACCCTAGAAAGCGTCGTAATAAAGACAAAGATAAACACGATGATTCCAAATCTAAACACCACAAACATGAAACTTTGCCG
Source organism: Disparrhopalites patrizii (assembly GCA_034698585.1). Taxonomy (NCBI): domain Eukaryota; kingdom Metazoa; phylum Arthropoda; class Collembola; order Symphypleona; family Sminthuridae; genus Disparrhopalites; species Disparrhopalites patrizii. Next base: position 26,196 of record JAQGBT010000679.1, on the reverse strand, counting down.
GACAAAAGTCACGCCCGGCTACCAACCTCTGATCAGTTTGTGATCAATTCTATCGCACTTCCAACACTTCCTATTTTATCAAATGCACCAAATCCTCTCGTGAGTGCAATGATGAGTCAGACCGAAGTATGGACAAAAAGATCTGACCCTCAGAATCATTACAAAAGGGATGAAAAAAGGGAACGTGGGGACGTGAAGCGAGAAATGTTAGATATGGCCAAAAGGGATAGAGAGGAACTCGCAAAACGAGAAGAAGCCATTAGGAGAGAACGGGACCGCGAAAGGGACGAGATCATCCGGAGAGAACGTGAGCGCGAAGAATCGTTGAAAAGGGAACGGGACGAATTAATTAAAAAGGAAAAAGAAGACGCTTTGAAACGAGAAAGAGACGAGTTTACCAAAATAGAACGTGAAGAAACGAGTAAAAGAGAGAGAGAGAGAGAAGAAATGATTAAGCGTGATCGGGAACGAGATGATATGATAAAAAGAGAACGCGATGAGGGAAAGAAAGAGCGAGACGAGCTTATGAAACGAGAACGAACGCCGCTAAAAGACACGCATAAGGATAAAGAGTACCCAAGCCCGTCAGGAAGCAGTGGAAGTCACCGTTCACGACTGTCACCATCTAATAGTCCCACCAAGGGAGGCGGTTCAGGTTCTAGTCATAAATCCATAAGCCCAGCCAAAGAGCATTTGACTTCGTCACTACTATCCGATCCTAGAAAGCGAAAGCGAGCAGGGTCAAAAAGTCACGAACACTCCTCAAAGTCACGTGATTCGTCCAAGGAAAAGGATAGACACGGATCCGGTAGTTCAAGACAGCCATCGATCATCATTGGTGTCGTAAACTCAGAAGTTGGCGCAGATTCAGCGTTACTTGAAGTGCCCTCTTCCAAACGAAGAAAAAAATCTTCAGAGGATAGTAGTAGTAGCAAAGATTCGCGAGGTAAATCTAAGGATAAAGATATTACGAAGGACAAAAACAGCAGAAGCGGTAGCAGTAAAACAAAATCAAGTTCAAGACATCGACGGGATAGTGAATCAACATTACCTAACACGAAAAATTCATCGAAGGATAAAGACTGGGAAAGAAAAGACAACTACAATGCTAGAAAGACAGCCGTCTTGAAAAAGAGCTATAGAAGGGCTACTGAGGTTTCAAAAATGCTCGATGAAGAAGAGGAGATGATGGCTTCGGAGGGATCAGATACTGCTAATAGTAACAGAAAAGACAAAGAGAATCACCAACGCGGACGCAGTAACAGTATCTTGTCAGATAAGGATGCTGTAGATGCGACGGAGCCGACTGGCAAACTCGGAGCCGATGTCGACCTGAGGTATGAAGCCAGACCACATCTTGATGTTGACTTGAGGGGAGCAAGCAGATCACCAAAATCGGAGAAATTGACTGCAGCAAGTGACATACCATCTGGGAAGAAGTCAAGAAATGGGAACCTCATCGATGAGTACAGACCTTTTTTCATTTATTTCGTTATTATTACGTATTCATTTTATTCTATATTAATATTATCTATTGAAATATTGATTATCGTGAATTTTATTCTCTATAGTGGTGTAATTTGTTTATTGTGTCCCTCAATTTTCTCATTCCTCCCATACCCAATACCCACCATCATCCTTTTTTTCCCACTCGAGTTCCCGGTTTTCTGTAATAATCGAGTATTATAATTACCAAGATACGACAAAACAAACAGTTTCAAAATTTCGATTTCCCTCTCTTCTCTCTACCTGAATAGTGTAGAGTGTAGTATAGAGAAAGTCACGAAACAGGGAATTTTAAGACATATCTGCATGAAAAAATTGTTGTTATTTACGATGAGCATAAACAAATAGTTTTAAGTGATAAGGTGTGTACATTCGTACAATAATTTTTAGGTACCAAACGCATACAAACGATAATACCGAAGACTGATTTAACACTTTTACTGTGATATTTTTAGACTGATTATTAGTGTTTTAACATTAATTCGCAACAAAAACGAAGTTATCGTTTTCTGCAAATAATGTCGTGAAAATCGCGCGAATAATTGTAATTTTAACTTGGACTTGTTCCAGCCATTGTTAACGAAATTCCCAAAATATTACTATGTTCGGATGACAAGAGCATAAAAATTCTTTACGAAATTTCTTTTCATGGTGGTGTCACTTCTATAAACTACTCAAATATCACCCTTTCCATCTTTTGTTTTAAGTTTGCACGGCGGCCTCCTGATGGCTTCATAGCGTAACTAATTTGTATTTTTTATTTGTAATTCTTAATCTTCTGTGTTATCAACCATTTTATAAATTCACTGCCGGTAACTCTTCGGTGCACCCCTTCTGCAACATTATTGTGGGGACGGTACAACTCTGCCAAAATTCTACTAGTACAACAACTCATCCCGTGCAGAATTTATTGCTGTCGAATCCGCTGATCAGTAGAAGAGTAGAATTCGCCTGTACCATCCAAGTGGCTTGTGTAATCTCAGAAATAATTACGAAAAGCATTGCTTGGTGTATTTCGATATGTCAGTAATGGTAACACTTACTGAGCTCACATTCATAATACGTGTATGCCATTTTACGATTTTTTCTCATGACAGCTGACTCCTTCCCAGCTACATTGAGAGTTAATACATTTTAGGGAATGTTTTCAACCAGTTTATTGTCGGTCACTCGATTTCATTGATTGAATTTTGTAGAACGTTTTTCTGATAGATGATGTTTTACGCTCATCTTTGTGTTTGCTAGTAATCATCGCCGAAAATATTTTAAGAGCTTGGAAAACTTAAATATTAATGTGTTTGAGTATTCAAGCAGTCACAAAGTTCAATAAACCGGCAGCATCTTTAGATTCTCCAGGGACTAGTTGATTGTGAGTCAAAAGAATCTGGGGGCTAATTGTCGAAAACAACTTACGACAATTGCAATGCAATTTTTTATGGGCGCGACCTGCGATCGCGAGAATAAGTCCCCTGCAAACTACACTCGTAAATTTCTTTAGTCACAGCAGTGCAAGCAAAATTCCCCCATCCAGACTAAAATCGTTTAATTTCAAGATGGAGCGTTTGTGCCCTCGGCTTTGGTGAATCTGTTATTAATATATGTCTGCTGGAATTACATATCTTTGCCGTCTTTGTACATATAGTACCCAAGTAACTTCTCATCTACCTTTTTGCATTACTAGATATTAGTAGACATCTAAGGGCACGCACTAAATTCGCTAGCTATTAATTTATTCACATTGCAAGCTGACAATCGTTGATAATATTTTGTATAAACATGCAAAATCATTCACAAGAATTTCATATACTATAAAATTGAGGTGAGGAGGTGGGACGCGCCCATACTGGTGAACATTTTTAGCAGTTTTGCAGATGAAAGCATGAAAAACATTTTCGTCGTTAAAACTGCGCACAAAACATCTTACAAGTACATTACATGCACATATGTTTTCATGTACGTTCTAATTAATTATTATTACCGGCATAGGGATTTTTGATTACTTGCAATGACATATTATGTACATATATTTCATGTATTTATTTATCACCATTTTCATATACATAAGTCATTGCACTCGCGAAGTACCTATTTTCTGCATGGTGTTAGTATATTTAATGCATATCATATGTCAGAAATGTATAACATATGTAAACCAGGGTCTTCGAAATTTTGAAATCTTCCGTTTGATTCAAAAACGAATATTTCTCCAAGAACTCCAATTTCTTTGTGTTCACGTCCCTGGGCTAAGCCAAAATAAAGAGAATTTCCACTGAAAGGTCTTCCAAAGGGTTGTGAACACGAGAAAATTATGATTAATCCCTCCTGTGGACTTATTTATGTACCTGAGAACCTGAATTATATATGAATTTATTAAGAAAACACCTTGTATTTTCAAGTTGCATGTTTTTACATGATAAAGTCTGAACTAATTTTTACCAATCATTCAAAATAGTGCCAAATACATTTTTTAAATAACGGACCGTGCAGAAATGTAAAAACAATATCTGACGCGGCAATGAAATAAATAAATTTTCAGTTTAACTTTAGTACTTGTCATTTTCATAGTTAAATTTTTTTGAAAATCCCTAGGTTGTAAAAAATACATAAAATCGTTGAACTTGTTGTAGTTGTAATGTCGTTTCGCTCATGTTTGTGGAACTGGAAGACCACATAGTTTCAATGTTTGTATTTACGTTTTAAGTTTATTTGGTCGGGAGGACGTTGATTTACGACAGCACCAATCCACACCTCAGTCTAGTAATTGGGCGCAAGTGAAGAAACCCAGTGTATCTGACTTGGAAATGCCAATGCCCATAGGAAAGTTACCATTGCTGAAGGAGCAGAATCAAGATGAAGATATCAGAGACATCATGTTGCAACAACAACGTCCCCCACCTGCAATTTCTCCTGCCAATTCCGTCGACTCCAATAGAAGTACATGTGATCCACTTGGCCGACCTTTGTTATACAACAGATTACCAGGTACATACTTTACCTCCAATGCAGTATTTCATGCCTACACTAAAAGTTATTTTTACCTGCAATCATTGTTGTGCTGTAAAATAACACTTCGGTTGTTAATTGTTTTACGCAGACGATCCAACTGAGCGGAAACGAAGTTTAGACTCAAGAGCATCCATTGATCCGGTCGAAAGATTTAGATCACAATTTATTGAGGAACCGTCCATGGGCACGGGACATTTGAAAATCGATGACTTGAAAAAGGCGGTGTCGAATGCTCAGCAGCAATTTGAAATGGGGTTTTTAAACGTAGATCAGCATGCGCTTATTATGCGGCAGCTCATGCAGGTGTGCAATAATTCAATTGCAAAGTACAAGTAATAGTTCGTAATGAATTGAGAACCTAACGTCTAACTGCAATTGCGATAATTTGATTTCAGATTAATGAAGTCAATAAAATCAGAGACGTCCAGATGCAACAAGGAATAAGTGGAGCACAAGGACATAATCCATGGACAGGTAAGATAAGAAGAAACCATCTTGTAATGATTTTTCATCATAGCAATTGACAGCTGTAGTTTTACAACAGGAACGAATTTGTGAAAATGTCGTATTTATATTTTAGATTCGGAGTCAAACGATGCATGGAGTCAATTTTCGAATCGCGGTCCTCCAGAATTCGCTAATCAGTTCGCGGGACCAAATCCTTGGGGCGCTGCACCACCCATGGGAGCCTTAGGCTGGGGTCAGCAGCAACCGCCAGGGCCTAATCCGTTTGAAGAAGCAGCTGCTGCCGCAATGCCTTTGCCTATGACCCCGGACAATATTCTACCTCCTGTGAGCATGATGGAACTTGATAATGTTAGGAAAGATACTGCGAAAACCATCCCTATTGACAAGGCAAGACTCCTTATTTTTCCAAATACATGAACTTTTAACAAAAAACGTTAGTTCGATCATAGTTCAATAATTTATATCTTGTTTTGTAGGCATTGCGGCAAGTTCGGTTTTACGCAGAGACAGCTATAGTCTTACAAGGGGATGAACCGCGAGAAATATCGTTTCACAAAGGAATTCCAAAAAATGTGTTCATTAATAACGAGAGAGATCCTGTGCGCTGCTTCATAGGAAAGACTGTACTTGTTTACCTGAATAGGAAGAAATGCAATTTAAAACTCGGTGCTCCAACTCGAGAGTTATACATCGATGGTGAATTTTACGAGGCGCTGTTTGGGGGTCCACCAGTTAGAGTAAGTTTGATGTACCTATAAAACCACGTCGGCTTTTCGTCGGGTGGACTATTGACTTTCTAAATTGCAATGCTGTAATAAGTGATGTTAAAATAAATTTACTCTGTGCAGGTTCAATTCGGCCGACATTTTCATTCTTTTAAGTTAGAAGGCCCACCTCCGCAGGTTGAGATGGGAAAAGTTTCACGGTATGACTTACTCGCCGGTCGAGTAAATCTAGTCATTGATGGGAATATAACTACTGTATTTTTAGATTACAAGTCTCAACTTTTAGGTAAGTGTGATATGTATGATTCGGTATGTTTAATATGTATAGTTAATAGATACTGTCTATTCGAAGAGTATCTGCAATTGTTCTAAAGGTACTAAGGATTTTTTGAACACTGTAGATCTCTGCGGCTTTCCTGTTGTTCTAAAATTCCGAGATAATTTTCACACCGTGTTACTAAATGGGCAGGCGTTTCCTACTGATTTCGGTGGCAATCCTATGACAGTGACTGTGCCCTCTGGTCGTAAACACTACCTAAGGTTTACGACGCTTTCTCAAAACACAATCAGAAACATGAATCAATTCATTCGAGCCAGAGGACCAGGATCAGACTCTCACAAGCCTCCAATTAGTGAAGTATTTGGATTTGGTGGAGGTAAGATTACCCGGGCAAGATGATGCATGCAATATGTTTTTTGTTACTTTATTATTGTTTGCAGTTTGCACTACTTGTAGAGTGTGATTTGCAAAAGTACAGCACACATAGCTAATTCGACATTATTGAATCCTAATCACGTAAGCGATAGCTAATCACACATTAACATGAACATTATGATCACAGGGAATTTCAGAGGCGGTCGAGGTATTCGTGGAAATAGAGGTGGTCCATCTAATCGTGGCATGAATCGGCCACCACTGTTTAACATGCCACCTATGCCTATCGGTCCAATGGGCATTGGCAACGATCCAATGGGCATTCCACTCCAACCTCAACTACCACAGAGTATGGCTGATCCATTTCATCCCTCCATGACAACTTTCGATGCCAATCCTTTGGACGTTCTGGCAAACATAATGCCTGTATCTGATGCGCAGTTCGGAGGAATAACCCAACTTCATAATTCTGAGAATTCCTATGTTAGTATTAATAACAGCAAAGAAGAAGAGGAAGAAAAGCTTGATGATCCTAAAGGTCAGGATGGTGGGGACTCGGTGAATGTTCAAGATCTGCTCAGCAAGTTAATGATGGCGGGATTATTACCCGCTGCAGACAGTAGTAATACCACTAGTGAGCAAGATACGAAGGCCGAGAAAGAAACGGACGTTCCTACTCCCGCACCTAAAACCAAATCTAAAAAGAAGCCAAAAGTAGAAAAAGTTATCCCTCCGCTAGAAACCGTTGATGTGCCTTTGGATAAATTGAAGGAGCGGAGAGACAAACTCATTGCTCAAATTTGTACCGGTGTACAATGTGGTTCTTGTGGATTGAGGTTTCCTCCTGATCAGAACGTTAGGTAAAGACAGTACTCACTCTTCCACTTATAAAATCAATGTTTAAATTTAGCCGCAGGCTAGACAAGAAACTCATGGTAAGTATTTGTTTTAATGTTTGCATTATAGATATTCCCAGCATTTGGACTGGCATTTTAGACAAAACAGGCGCGAGAAAGCAAATGCAAGGAAGGCGTTGAGTCGTAAATGGTATTATGATCTGTCGGACTGGATCCAATTTGCTGAAATTGAAGATTTGGAGGAACGAGGTATGTTTATGCTGGTCACGTTCATTACCTCGTAAAATCGTTTTATTAGCTGCAATACTGTAAATGCATATATTTCTGCTGTAGCTCAAAGTTTGTTTGAGGCCCAAGAGCTTGAACTGGAGAACGAGATTCGAAGTCCCGGAACAGTACTGAATCCCGACTTGTACACTGTTCCGTCTGCCGGTCATGATGGGGCCATTTGCCCTCAATGTAATGAAGGATTTGAATCTTTCTTCGATGAGGACAAGGAGGAGTGGCGGCTCAGGGATGCACATCTGGCAGAGAGTGAAGAACCAGGGTTAATGAAATTATATCACCCAATTTGCCACCAGGTACGTAGTATAATAGCATTTTCCTAATTTTACACATACATATAATCGGAACGTGGGGCTTTTGTAAATTCGCATTTCCCTCATCATGTTTCTGTAATGGTGAGTGAAAAAAATTACGGGAATATTATTCCTGGCTAAAGAACGTTGGTGAGACTAGATAACTGCCCCCAAAACTTGAGTATAAGCACTAGTTACGGTTTTGATTAGCTTGTGTATTAAATTCGTGGGAATGGTAGGACTTCGTGGCAGCCCTGCAGGGAAAATCCAGTCTCATGGATGTAGGGAAGAAGTCGGAACCTGACCAGCCAGAGCCCGCGGTGGAAGCAGTTCCTATGGAGATCGATGAAGCCGAATCTTCAGCCAGTCTTCAGGAAGACACCTCCTGCGTGGATGAAGACGAAGTGCTCATTTTGAAAGAAGGAAAACCGGAACCAGTGGTTATGGACATCCTGGAAGAAGATGATATCGTTGTACCTGAATCTTCTGAGAATTATAAAGACCCTTGTCCTAGTGAATTAACTAAAATCAATTCAGGCGATATAGAGTCAACACCATCAGGGCTTCATATTGCGGATAGTAATGTAGATAATGCTGAAGAGCTAGTTGATAAAGTACTTGTTGATGATGGCGATAATAATACTGAAAAAGATTCTGACAATCAGAACGATGAAACAATGATTTGTATTGATGATGATGATTTGGAATTCAATAATAAGACTGACAATAAGGAATTTCCAAGTAATATTAATGATGGTAGTAACAGTTGCATTGCAGATCATAATGAAAATAATTCCATAATCGACTCTCCCGCTGGAAGTAATACTGACAATAGTACGAGTAATATTAATAATAATACTGCTATAAGTGTCTCAGTTTTATCATCCTTGGAACCTTCGGGTTCCCCCCCAACTCCCATTACCATCCAGGATGAGGAGGACCAGCTGCTAGATCCGTTACCTGGTATTTCAAATGAGGATGATATTTTTGACATTGTTCTGGGCAATTCGGGCCAAGGAGGAATGGGATCAAACGAACAAGAGCCTGAAAAGCCAAAGGTCATCGTGTATGAGAGTATGAAATTCGACATTCCTACTGCAATCATCAAGGAAGAGCCAATGAGCGATTTGGAGGATGATGATAGTGGCGTAAAGAGCTTAGACCAAGAAATTTCGGCCAACCTTGGAGAGGCGTTACCGGCATCTGAGGTACCCTCTGAGGAGGATAACAAAGCGAAGGAATCTGTGGACATTGATCTGACGCTGGAAGATGATGATACCATGGATGAAATCATATCTCGTCCTGGTATTGCTGCTATTGACGGAAATTTTCTCTTTAATAGTAAGTTCAAAACGTGTTGTAACTCGGATACACTTTTATATTGTCAACTAAACAGACCTACAAAGTTTTCACACGCATGATTTGAATTTTTGTTACAGCCGAAGCTACTGTGACATCTTTAAAGGCCCCTGGGTCAAAAATACGTATTCGAATAACGGATGCCGTCCTAAGCACGGATGCCCTATCTCCCAAAAATACCCCTCCGCATCAGAATGAAGGTCAAGGTGATACCGCCACCACTAACGTAGAAGAAAAGTCGGAAACAACGGAAGAGTCCGATCAAGCTAAAAGTGAAAGTGTTGATAGTGTTGTTGACGGAGTTTCTTCAGCACCCTGTGACGAACAATTATCAGTTACGAAACCCAGATTAGCAGGCAGGAAGTTAGTGAATTATCCACCTAAACAAACGGGCAAAGAAGTCTCTGGCCTTTGCACGATTTGTTGAATCGTGGAAAAGAAAACACCCTCGTCATTTGTTTCATGAAGTACACAATGCTGCATATTATTCCTACAGATTTGATAATATTTTGTTGCATAAATTCTTTTAGTAACTGTATCATTTAATATACATATATATTTTATTTACTGTTGTTCCTTAAAATATTTTCGTTAACTTTTATTATTATTGTAGTATTGGTCTTGAAGACCTTTTATTGTTTTTCATATCATAGTACGTGCTACTTTAATCTTTTCTATAGATATTTACAAACATGATAATTTCACACCAAACTATACATCAACAATTGTGAAGATTGTCTGGCATACGTATTGCAACTACAGCTTACCTGCTAACTACACTTCATTGTTTAGTTACTACACACGGCACTACATATCGATATGCGATTCGAATGAATTGTTGCGCTTGTTTTATGTCATGTAGCAGAACCTTTGTGATGACGATGATTATTAAATTATTATTCTGTTATACGTTCAGTTTTGTAATTGTTTGTCTTTTTTCTGCTTTAGCTTACTTTCCTTCGTTTTTGATGTAATTTTTTAAAGGTGAAGGCTACTAGTGTGTATGAAATAATTTGGTTGTAAACAGAGTTTCTTTCAAAGTTTTCAAGTACCCGTGCTCATCATGTCCCATATGATCTGAGGCATGGCTTATATGCATTTCATGCAAAAGAGAATACCCGGAAGTGCTGTTTTGCGCTAAAATCTACTTGACCAGTTACCTTGTATATGCGTCATCACGTCCAAGTTTTCTAAAAGACGAAATTTACATTTTTCTTGTTATATAGGTTGAATTTAAAGATAAAAAAGAAATGTCTATTCTTCAATACACGTAAGTGATACATACTAAAGGAAAAATGTATGTATGGCTGTGGAGTGGTAAAGTTAAGAGAAGCTCCTGCCCCTGTACGAATTGCGGTATTACATATTCTAATACATGAAGTAATTCCGTGAGAACCGAACAAATCTACCGGAAGCATCTGCGATTGAAACTGTATATCTTCAAAAAAAAAAAACAATAATATTTTCCTTTCAGGTGGTTGCGTTTATTCGCAACCTTGCGTAGGTTTACGCAGGAATTTAAAGTGTGTGTTGTGTAGTAACGACTTAGACTTCCCACGTGTGTGTGAAAAATTAACTGAAAAGCTGGTCAATCCGTGAAAAAGGTTACAAAGCAAATATATTCAAATTATGTGGATAATTTTTGTTGTTTTTCCTTGTAGTAATATATGTACAACTTGACACTTGACCCGCACAAGAAGAGTAGCACGGTTTGGGTTCTTTCTATTGGTGTGGAAGAAACAAAATGAATAAAAAAATGATCACAGAGTGTGTTGTTCTCTTGCAGATTTATTATAGTGTTGAAAAAAACTCACTTTGTATCTACACTTAAGGGAAAATGTGTATACACGAAAGAGACTTAGCGCTAACAATTATAATGAAAATCATAACAAAAACTTAATATAGAAGTTACGTCCTCATCGAATGAATGCCATGATTTACGTTAAGAGATTTTTTGTGATTTGTACATCATGCAGTGCAGAATTCATTCATGAATATTGTGGGCCTTCTATTCGTCTATATCACATAGTTAATAAAAGCGTCTATTGCAAAATAAGTGTCTAACTCTTATTATTTACGTATATAATCCTACACATCATTAATAGTTACTAGTTAAAATACTACGGGCTCTTCATGTAAATTGCTAGCAATTGAAATAAAAAGAAACTCCAAAAAGAAAATATAATATTGTAAATGTGTATTTGTATAGAGAATCATTAAGCCTAAAAATTGCATCAATAGGTACGGTAAAAGCAATTAGAAGGTAAAATGGTTAAATATATTGAACCTGCATGTATAAAGCCTTTCAAGAAAATTAAATAAAAAGTTAAAATTAAATTAAAAACCAACAAAATTGGTCTGTTCTTGCCTTTATTTGCATTCTCAGTGCATCTAATATTTAGCCATCGCAGAATTGCACATAAAATCCGTCGTGAAACATTACATAATTATTTTTTTTTTTACAAACGATTTCCTTTTTTAGATAAACCTCACGTCTCATTATCTTATCCAAATCCAACAAACTCCAGTCCAGATTGAATATTTTTAGAGCCTACATAATGTTTTTGCCTATTTATCATCCAAATTTTCTAAAAATAGTTACACAATTGCAATTCGCAACAATAATATTTTGCGAATTGCGGCCGCAAATTTCTTTTAAAAATATTACATACATAAAATCTGTTTATTGTCTACATAACATCATTTGCCGATTAACGGAACGGGCCATCCGTATGCGGATGGCGGATCATATGCACTGGTTAAATAATAAAGTTCATTTGTGACTCACCAAGCAAGATTGTCTAGTTCTTGACAGGATATGACAAATGAAAATAAATCCGCAGTTTTAATTGCTAATTTTACCCGAGACAGATGAAAATTCAGCAAATTCTTCCATTTCCTTTTGATAACTGCGTTTCACCATGATCTGTAAGATTCCATTCAGTCAATATTTAAATCTTGTGAAGTAACACTTAAATAGGAACAAGTTTCGATCAAGTGGCTAGAGTTCTTTCGAATTCTGGCTATCTCTTAGGTGTGATGGTCTCAAAAATTCTAATCTCAAAATAGTTTTCGAAATGTTGGTGCTTCAAAAGGAACGAGACTATGTAAATTCATGAATCATATTTGTATAGCAGTGAAGGCTTCAGAAAAATTTAGACGGAATAAATTTCGGGTTCATATACAATTGTGACTTCCGGTGTGGTTCCTAGTGAAATACGCAGATTCTGTAGTAACAATTGAAGATAGTAGTCCCGATCCGGACAAAAATTAGGCAATCCTTGAAATGGGACGAATTTGTCCGATAAATCCGGCTTTTCTGCTTGGATCGGCTTTTGGCATTTGCATTACATTATTCTACACAGTTGATATTCGCAACCCCGCCAGTGTCAACTACGAAAGGTTTAAGGACTTTAATCATGCTGAAAATGATCGTATCCAATCCCAATTAAATTCACGTGATAACCTACCAGAAAAACCCCAAGTAAGTTTGCAGAATAATCCAAAAGAAGCGGAGGATTTCATTCCAGTGCGTGTGTTGTGTTGGGTTCTAACCACTCCAGCGAATCACAAGAAAAAAGCCATTCACATCAAGAAGACCTGGGGGAGACGCTGTAACAAACTTCTCTTTATGTCGTCAGCAGATGGTAACAATAAAAATTATACATTTCACCCCCATAATTTTTTTAAATTAAAACTCTCCGTGAATACTGTCCAACTGTATCCAGAAGGCATAAATTCTGGGATTCACCCCTTTTGAAATGTAAACATCCCAAAATCTTAACGTAAAATTATAGATCTGGAGCTGGGGGCAGTCGACGTTTCGAATTACACCGAAAACCGGAATTACCTGTGGCCCAAAACGAAAGCGGCGTTCATTTACGTGTGGGAACATCATCGAAATGACGCAGAATGGTTTCTCAAGGCGGATGACGACACTTTCGTCGTCCTGGAGAACTTACGGCATTTCCTTCTACAATATTCCCCGGAGGAACCTCTCTATTTCGGGTGCCATTACACCAGACCGAATTTTCCCTGGCCCTGGCCAGCTGGAGGCTCAGGTCTATTTTTATTATTTCCCCAAAATAACGCTAATAATTGCAGTTAATAAAACTTTATTTGTGAAAACGCGTTTATTCTGAGTCGTGTAGGATACGTTTTAAGTAAAGAAGCACTGCGAAGATTTGTTGAGGTTTCTCAAACGCCCCGTTGCAGCGGGGTAAAAAAGGGACAAGCGGAGGACGTGGAAATGGGTGCCATTTTTATTTGTCAATTTTTACTTTCAGTCTGATTAGGCCTAAATTATGGTTTTACCCTGGGCTCTTACTGGGTATGTATTTTGACAGGAAAATGTTTATACTACGCTGGTGTAGTTCTGGAAGATTCCAGGGACGCCTGGGGGAAGCACCGTTTCCTGGCGCTTGGACTGGAAGAGCATTTATTTCCTAAGCCCAAGCGGGACTATTGGTATTGGAATATCCTTCAGCATCCGCAGGAGCACGTGAGCATCTTTAATTTATTGCGTCTATTACATAATAAACTATTTAATGAATAAAATCTCAACTCTCAACTGTCCCATAAACGTTAAGTTAGCCTGAATTACTTGTGGATGAACCATTGTCTTAATTGTCTGATTTCTGATCATACGACAGGGATCAGATTGTTGTTCAGACACGGCCGTTGCGTTTCATTACGTCAAGCCGGGAATGATGTACGTTCTAGAATACATCATTTACCACCTTCGTCCCATAGTATATGCAAATTCTGAGGTCTACGACATCCACATGGAGGAAGCGACAGCACATATTCCGAGGCAAGGCAGTCCTGGTTAGAAGAACTATTTGCGTACCTAACAAATAACACTAATATGCACGTACTTTGGTGTGAATGCATGGTGACCTGAATGACCCCGGAACGAATGTATGGTCTCCGATTTTTAATAGTACAGGGTGTAATAGTTTTTGTAAGTAATTTTTGTATTTAATTTCTATAAGCATTTCACAATGTCATGACAGGCTATTGACTGTATTTATTGTTATATACCAGGTTAGTGGTTTATTCAATAATAATTTATTTTATTAGTTTTTAAATGTGGTTTCTCTGTACGCCGTAAGAAGGCTTCCACTATGTAAATACTTGTTCGAATTCCTCGTACTCTTAAAAGGCCGTGCAAGCTTTTATTTTTAATCTGCTGACAGCCCACGGCCAGAAATAATACTGACTTTTCGTGAAGAAAAACTTACACTAGATTTTTTTTCTCTTGGGATCAGCGCTTTTTTTATGATCAACTATTTCCACCAGAGACAGCTTAAATCCCTTTTGAAAGGACCATCACCCTTTTTAACATCGTAAAAACAACTACCTTCCAAAAAGGCTGACCCAGCAAGCCCACGTTTCTGGGCTGGAACTTACGTGGCAAACTAAAGGATTAGATTTTTACAAGCAAAAACTGTCTCGGGTTTCCCTTTACTTTACATGATCGAACGCGTAAAGGATTAAAACATAATTTAGAATGTAGATCTATTTTTCCATAACCAAGATGGTGCAAGGAGACATGTTGACAGTGATGTATGTATATTATGAATATTATAAATTGTAATATGTAGTTCCTTCGTTTATTGTGAACTGTTGAATTGTAAAATGTTTAAATAATTTCTCGAAAATAAAACGAATTTATTGTGTATAGCATAATAAATAATAATGCCAGCTACTTCACCGCTTTTCAATGAAATGAAAGGCAATTTACAATGCAAAAATCTTCTATGTACAAGGACAAAACCGCAAGTGTGAAAATTTCATTATATGTATGTTTAATAAATAGTAAATAACAATAAACTTTTGATGATCGGATAAATGTATATACGTATAGGTGCCCAGATGTAAGTCGTTGATATTGTTGTGTGTATATAGTAATACGTAATATAATATAGGCTATAGATACATACTTACCTAGGTATACTCTTACGTTGCATTTTACCCCAGAAAGGAGAAACAGGAAATGAGTTACCTGAACAGAAACAGAACAACGAAGAGAAGGAAAATCCTGTGGAAAAAAATGTGGAAAAGGTCAAGAGTTAGCAGTTGTAATTATATATTATATAGAATGAATAAAATATGACATATTTTACTCCTCCATTAACACATGGATTTTCTTTTTTTGCCATATAATATACATTAGAAACATAAATCTGTAGCCTTGACCCCGTTTATATGAATTACTAATGCATTTTTTCCCAATTTTCCCCCTTACAAAAAGTTACGTACTATTTTACATCTGATAATCTGATTCCAATCGTAGCATTATTGAATTTTGATAAACATGATCATTCTTCCTTCATAACATAAACTCAATTTAGATTTTATTATTTCGTTATTTTTTTACCTCATTCCATTCAGCCTATTTCTATTTTCTATACACCACTTTAACTCACATTGCATACTCTATTGCATTGGTGTATAATGTCATTCTCATTTCTCATGCATTTCTTGTAAAATTGTAAATAACTACTATATTGTCACATTTATTAGTGATCCCTTTCTTTCTGTTGCTTCCCCGGTTATCCATCATATTTTCAGTCCTTGAAAACAAGTGAGTAACCTTTTAAGAATCACCAGCTGTAAATAATAAAGAAATACTTTACTATATATATACGCATACAACTGTTTGAAGTTTTCATATGCATACATAGATGAATGATGAATCAACAAAAAAATTTCAATGAGTTATATGTATATATTACTTAAAAAATCCTTCCACATTTTTGCGAAAAATTTAATTTTGGCAATTTCTCTGGGATCATTGCGCCAGTGGAGGTTAAAGAGGAATGTGACTTTGTATGAGCTTACTATCAGGTCGTGTACATAATTTCCACGGATGTGCTCGACATCTTTGCTTTGAAATTTTTGCTAGCTGCAATCTGCGAACATTAACTGTCACTGTCACCTGTAAAGTACGTATTAGTAAGGTAATCATTCCTAATATTTAAGTGCCCGCTGGTCTCCAAAAATATCTCATTACTTGCACAAATAAATGCTCACACTTTACCTTGTCCATTTTATGTACTAAATTACGTAAGTGCTCTGTACTCCCTTCCAGATTGTATCCTTACATACTTCTGCGTATTCTAATTCTATTTGACAGTGCCGGAAAGTAAAATATGTTGGCTGTTTGTCGTATAATCTAGCGTCAGAAGAGGTCAATGTCTTAATTGAGGTAATGAGCTATCTGTAATAACGGATGCAGGTGTAAATGCGTTGCATATAATATCGTATAAATATTACACGCAACTATATATAAGTACTAATTGCATACGTATATTTGTGCTGACATAGGCATGTGTGTGTGTATACGACAACTCCACAATAAATGAAGCTGTGATTATGTGAGTATTTATATTTTAACCTTCCCTATACGCACTTAATTGGGAGATTGGTACTACCGGGTGCATACAAAAGATTGTGGGACTTCAAAAAAATCAGAGGTATTTTGAACCCAGTTTCACACTGTGACTGGAAGACCTTTTTTTAAAATTAAAACGTATCATTTAAACAGAACAATGAGAAAACACATAAACAATGAGTTCCAGAATATCATTTAGTCCAATCTGACCATTGACGGTGGCCAGTTGGTATCACTTGTGCTTCATGGAAATTTTTAAAAAGTAGGTAACAATATATACTCACAACCACAGATGTCCCTTTTACGAGCTCGACGCTACATATACAGGTGGTTATATTTATTTAGGGATTATACCTATACTATACGCTTGTGGCATTTACCCAGAAGAGACATTCAGGTCCAAAATGACAGTGAAATAAGGCATGTATAAGGCTATATAGCTGGTGAAAAAAGGCAATTATTGCCCTCTGACTTCCTCTTTTACCCCCATAAAATGCCATCGTCTATGCTACTAGTAAATAATCAAGGCAAGAATAGTGATCAGTTATCAGGAGTTCGTGATTGCGTGAGCATTCTGCTTTTCTGCCTTTCTGCCTTCCTTCATTTCTATGTACACCTGCACACGCACGTATAGATCTTTGTTTAGCCTTGCATTTTGCACAATTGGTCTGTTTTCCATTAAAAAATTTCTGTTCACAATAGAATTCAGTAACTGGAAAAATTGTTTTCGAAATGTTACTAGGGAAAAGTAATTCCTCAGCCCTAACGTTTTTATTAGGAACGGTGTGCGGGATGTGTCTCACCCTCTTTTTAACGGTGGATATACGACGAATGAGTATTCCCGTGTTTAGTTTCCAGGAGTTGAATAGTACGTCGGCGACTTTTCTCTATAGCAAAAATAATGAAGTGGCCGAAACTTTATTTAAGGAAGTTCGAGTCTTGTGCTGGATCCTTACCAGCCCAAATAATCACATGTTTCGGGCTATACACATCAAGCGAACCTGGGGAAAGAGATGCAATAAGATTCTTTTTATGTCATCTGCACCTGGTAATTGATAACCTACAATTTCAATGATTAAATTAATTGTTAATTAATTAATGTCTAAGAAATGTAACATCTTTGTTGTGTTTTAGATGACGATCTTGGTGCAATCGGGCTGCCCAACGTCACTGAGGGAAGAAATGCCTTGTGGGGCAAAACGAAGGCGGCCTTTGCCTACGCTTGGGAGCATCACCGCGAGGACGCTGATTGGTTCCTCAAGGCAGACGATGACACTTTTGTGGTCATGGAGAATTTGAGACATTTCCTAAAGAATTATTCCCCGGAAAACCCCGTGTTCTTTGGGTGCCACTTTAGCGATGACAATAACATGACCTGGGTCAGCGGGGGATCGGGTAGGACTTTTGTATTCATACTTTTTACCTTTTCTATCGACACCTATCCATCTATTTTCCTTTACAACCAGTTCATGCTTATCTGTATAAGATGGTGTAATAATTAATAGTGGGTGTAACTATCTGTTTAGGCTATGTATTGAGTAAGGAAGCTCTGAGGAGATTCATTGAGGTGAGCGTCGTAAAGCCTAATAGCAGTATTTGCAGATCTGATCATGAAGGAGCGGAAGATGCAGAAATGGGTAAGTGGTGAGCTATTTTCTAATACAATTTTACTTCCGATCCTTAAATTTCTTACGAACTTACAATTTTGACGTAAATATTTAAAATAGTAAAGATACTAATTTAGATGTTTGAATATTTAATTGTAATTTTGACCAATATTAATTTCAGCGAAATGTTTGTTTAAAACCGGGGTAACTCTGGGAGATTCGAGGGACGCCTTTGGCCGCCATAGATTCTTGCCATTTGTCCCAGAAGATCATGTTTACCCCAAAACTGTGGACAGGAATTACTGGTATTCCAGAGATCTTCATTACCCACAAATTCAGGTATAATCCGTATTTAATTATAACAGATATTATGTGAAATCGGTTTTTGTTGTTGTAAAGTAGCTATTGCGTAAGTGTCACGAGACTGTAAGCAAACTAAACTAATTATTGTTATGCCACAGGGTCCTGAGTGTTGTTCGAATACAGCAATATCTTTCCATTATATTACACCCCCTCGAATGTACGAGTTGGAATATATGCTCTACCACCTTCGTCCATACGGGTACAACGAAGAAGTTCGGTTTGTTCAAGATTTCTTGACCACAAATATCACAAATGGGGGGAAGCCCGGCATGAATGAAAGATCTACAACTATGATCGGTGCTATTTCGACATCGGACATCACGACCAGATAATAAACAAAACATGACTAAACTCACACGATATCTATTTAATTTAACAAGGTATTTCTTGACCAACTCTGAAACACAAGGATGCTGTCATACATACTAATACAACTGTCAAAAGAATTTCGTACAGTCGAATTTCATTTCTTTTTTACTGTTTTCTTTGAGTATTGTGTACATACAGATGTATAAAGAATTAAGATATGCTAGGTTTTTTACAAACTTGACATTAGCAAAGAATAAACTGCTTTAAACGTTTACAAAACCTGCCAATGGAATTTTAAATTTACACAAATTGATTGCAAAAGGAAGTAAACAAGTTGGGAAGTAAAAACTGACTTGTGCTCAACGCTAACGCATTTGAGCCCGTCGTCAGCGGGCGTGTGAGATCATGATTCGTGAGTATAGCTTTGTACGTTCATCATAAATCAACATTCATAAAAGCGATATTGTTTAGTGATAAGTTCATAATGGGAATAGGTACCCAAATAGCACATTATCAATAAGATGCAATTTTTTAATATTTATTTATTATAAGCAAATATTTTTAAACTTGATACTTTCATTACCACCAGCCCCACAGCTTTTTTAACAGCGCATTCTAGCACAGAATTAAATACAGTCTACAAAATGTTCAACTGTTTATTATACAGACGATTTAAAACCAGACTTTTAGTTGTCTAAAATGAGAACCACTTCTAATTATTACCAATCAAAGTAAACAATATTAATATTCATGTAGATACACGTATCAAGATGCTCACAGCCTCTGACTACATAAAAAATAGTATAGGTAAAATCCTTTTAAAGCAGAGACAACTATAATATAATATTAGGTCTACAGAAATACATACGTATACCTACTTAATAACTTAATAAACAAATAAATAAACACTGAATATGGGAAATCCAGACACATGTTTCGCAAATTCAGACATAATAAGGAGGCTTCTTCACCGTGATACCGTAATCGTTGAGGACCGGTACAAGGTCTTCCAACGTAAGAACGTACTTCTTATCCTTTGTCTTTTGCTTTCCAACCTGGGCTGCACCTTTCAACTTGCAGTGGGTAAAAGATTCGTTGATAATGTCCGCGATGAATTTCTGAGAAGCAATCGAAATCAATCGCGTCATACGTGGGTCAGTTGAATCAAATCCCGCCTGGTGCAAATAGTAGTTTGCGACAGCATCCGGAATCTAATCAGTAAAATAGTCCATTCAAGCAACGAAGTACATATAACTTTATGGGTATACTATGTATAATGTATAATGAAACATCGTAATAATTTCCAAATAATGATGTGGCCTTAGCATGTTTGCCTATACTCCATTTTTCCTTTGTTCAGTTTTAGCAGAAAAATCCTATCAAGCCTATATATACTCCTGTATAGGTACAAGAAAAAAGCAGCACCGTCGGCGTGTAATCCTCCAGTTGTGTCAAGAAATCTGAGAGCGCAAATCCCGTTGGGTCATTTTGTATGGTGTTGCTCGTCACTGAGTAACTTGGTGCAGACGGTGAGGAATTTACATTCGGAGTCACTTGAAATTGAAAGACCGGTGAAGGGTTTCCAGATATGAGATCACTAGCAGCTGATTTTTGTTCAGTCGGTGCCACTACACTAACGGAAATTACAGGCTGCTGAGGTGCTGACGCCGTATTTCCCAAACTACTCGATGTTCCAGGAATTGAATCACTATCAGAATCAGAAGATCCTGCGTTCGAGGAATCCATTCCGTTACGCTGTAGATTAATAGAAATTACCTCAATTACATTTACCATTTACCTACTTTAGTAAAAACAAAATCGATTGATATTTTTGTTTATACATACTATAATTAAATTTTAATGCACAAACAAAGTTAGAAATAGAATAAGAGTTTACCAAACTCGGTAAATATTCTGGGTATCACTATTGATGCGGCAGTCACAATTTGCAATCCGTGAATAGCCGAAAATATGAAGTCTGCAATTAAATGCATTCCATTTTCAGCTAGAATACTAAAACTTGCGTTACTTACTGTTACAATTAAAGTTAGTTTAAATTAAAATTACAGACGTCCTCGGTACTTACTACCGAGTCCATATAGATTTTTCATCTTATAGAAAAAACAAACAACGTCCGAAAACACAACTATTTAACTACTTTCGGTTGTGATTTTCAATGCGAATACGACATATTTCTAAAGAGGTTAAAAACAACCGTGAAAATAAACTAATTAAATAACTATGAACAGACCATTTAGCTCTAATCATAATTTAAAATGTTAAATGTTAATAAACAAAACTTACAATCAACGAATTTGGCTTCCGCTCTCCTTTGAATTTTGGCGCTTCTTTTCACATCTGCCACAGCATATTTGGCCAACGTATGACCCATGATACCGCATCAGACAATTTAAGAGAGCGAAAATAACTATGTAATATTTTAGGTATGCCGAAACCATGAAAAACTCAGAAAAACATGAGTATTATTAGGTACTTTTTAATCACACATGTTTATAGCTATTAGCCGCTAATTATTCGATTGCTATGCAATTCGGTGAGGGCACGTAACACAGAATTATCTACATCCCATTTTTTTATTTTCCCGATTTTCGTCTCCGGTCGCCGGAAATTTGCCGAAAACCGTGTCTTGTCCGCCGTTTAAGCTGCCGCTATTAATTGGATTTGCATGAAACCTGGCGAGAACACGTTAAACTCAAATGTCTAGATATCCGATTTTTTATTTTCTCAATTTTCGTCTCCGTTCGCCAGAAACTGGCCAGAAACAATATTTTTGGGTTATTTATATTCTTTCCTTGTTTTTATGGACGAAAGCACTTTTTTCGTGGCAAAAGTAATCTAGAAATAGAAAGTAAAATAGCGTGGGTGGAACACGTCAATCAAGTCGTTACCAAGGCCAGTAAACGGGTATTTATGTTACGG
This sequence comes from Disparrhopalites patrizii, assembly GCA_034698585.1. Taxonomy (NCBI): domain Eukaryota; kingdom Metazoa; phylum Arthropoda; class Collembola; order Symphypleona; family Sminthuridae; genus Disparrhopalites; species Disparrhopalites patrizii. The sequence goes on along the minus strand of JAQGBT010000679.1, from coordinate 4,424 downwards.
AAGCTGAAATTATTTCATTTTGGACGAACCGAACTGGTCCACGTATATAAGTCTTACATACAAGTAATTATTGAATATTGTAGTCCAGTATGGTTTCCAAGTTTGTTTAAAGGGCAATTAAAACAATTAATTAGACTGGAGAAACGTTGTCTCTCCATAATCCTAGGCATTAGAATCACTAGTTGAATCACTAGAATCAACAAATTTGCAGACAAATTGATAAATCCCCTAAATATAGACATCTTCTCCGTCTTCAACAGAAGCTGAGCATTAGCAATAGAAGCAAAACCAACTTCTGTAATAAATCTGGTAGGACTCGTAGATATTATACTTCTGTGATACCCACATTAACTAGAATATTGAGCAAAACAAGTCCACTCCATAGATCTAAATCAGACAACCGTTACCTTAAAAATATGAATATAAGTGAATAGAATCCCTCTATTTAAGACTACCTGTACCAATTGTTAATTATAGTACACTAGTTAAAGTAAGCAATGGTTTGTATAAGTGTAAGCACATGTCTGAAACTATCTTCGGTGCTCAACTAATGTGGAATTTAACACTGTTACTTGGTTGTGTACTGTGAATGTTCTGGAAGACAATAAAGTAAATTATTATTTATTATTATTATTAGAGTGCAAATAAAATATTTTATAGGCTTAATCTTAGGTGGCCATTAAGGCAATCGAGGTCGCATACGAACGTGTATGCATTTGTAATGCTCCATACGCTACTAGCTACAATACGCCTTATTCTGTTTTATTATATTCGGACGACGAGAAGTAGTCCTTGATTTTCCTCCGGGAAGTCTGACATGGAAAAGAGAGAACCCCGGCTTGTGCTTGTGGTTGTTCATCTGCTGTGGCCTGCATTGTTTGTATGACATACTGCATGAGAATGCCCTTTACTGGCCGTGCTGTTAAATGTTCGTGATTTGTTAAAGTTGAACCAAATTATAGCAGCGCTAAATGATGTATAAAGTCAAATGTTACGATTAAACGATTAAACCGGTGAAGATTTTAAACACGTTTTAAGTACGCTAAAACCAGAAATATTTGTTGTGTGCTTGAGATTGCAATTGCAGGTAAGATTGGTAAACCCATAAGAACGAGCTGCTGACGGATTTAAGAAAATATTGTTAGCAACTTTTATACATAATTAAAAAAGAATGAGAAACATGTTTATTTTCTTCCACGTTGTGCAATTGTACATAGGGCACAAGACAAACTAAATTAGCATGTACACCTGCTGAGTTCCTATAAAGATGCATTAATGTGAAGGTGTGTTTGAATGTTGAATCGTTGTTATTGATGTTTGATATTGTTGCTACTGGTTTGTCTTTTGGAATCAGATTTTGGAAAACGTTGGTTCCTGGAAGTCTGGAATAGTTCCCAATTACATAATTCGCAGTAATTAAAACGAACTCGCAGACGACATCCAGGACATAAAAATGGTTGTCAGACAGTACAACGATGAACTTAAATACTTGGAGAAAATTTCTCACAACTGTTGGAGGATTAAAAAAGGCTTTCAGCCTAACATGAATGTAAGTTATGCTGGCTTTTTTTTGCAAAGCAAAGTTTTCGGAATAAATTGAAAATCATCTAATCAAACAAATGTAAATGGTAAATACCTTAACCTTACGGTTGCAGGTGGAGGGTGTCTTTTATGTAAACGAACGCTTGGAGAAACTTATGTTTGATGAATTGCGGAACGCCTGTAGGCCAGGAGCCGTCGGAGGTTTTCTCCCTGGTATGAAGCAAATTGCAAATGTAGCCGCCCTGCCTGGCATTGTTAGCAGGTCGGTTGGCCTTCCAGATGTGCACTCTGGCTACGGTTTTGCCATTGGAAATATGGCTGCATTTGACATGGCGAATCCCGAATCAATTATTTCCCCAGGAGGGGTCGGATTTGACATTAACTGCGGTGTAAGACTCTTACGAACGAATCTTTTTGAGAAAGATGTTGTACCTGTGAAAGTAAGTTTAAAATGGCTAATTCTCTACAATTTATTTGGTGTTCCCTTACAAAGTTTTTTAATTGTCATACCGTTTCATGCATTTCTAATTCATTGCGTGAAATGTTTTGCGTCTATTTATTGTACAGGAGCAAATTGCACAATCTCTTTTTGATCACATACCTGTTGGAGTGGGGTCAAAAGGGATAATTCCAATGACTGCTAAAGATTTGGAGGAAGCTTTGGAAATGGGAATGGACTGGTCTCTCCGTGAAGGTTACGTTTGGGCCGAGGATAAAGAACATTGTGAAGAATATGGAAGAATGTTGCAAGCTGATCCTTCTAAAGTCTCAAGCCGAGCTAAAAAACGTGGACTACCACAGGTTTTATGAGATTTCGTATTTTGCAGATTTTCCTCAGTTTTGGTATTTAGATTTTCACGCTCAAGAAGGTAATTGGAAATACAACAATAACTTAATTAAACTTACATGATTAGTGTAATATTTATTTCAGTTGGGAACCTTGGGTGCAGGAAACCACTACGCAGAGATTCAAGTTGTGTCTGAAATTTACGACAAATATGCAGCCTGCAAAATGGGAATTGAAGAAAAGGTAGCGTATTTTCTAAAACCTCCGACACGTTATATGTGCGGACAAAATAATTCTAGGTCAAGTTTTATGCGAGTAACTCATTGAGGCAGAATTTGGATTTTATAATTTCATTTTTTTCAGGGCCAAATATGCGTAATGATTCATTCCGGTTCGCGGGGGTTCGGACATCAGGTTGCAACTGACGCACTCCTAGCAATGGAAAAGGCTATGAAACGCGATAAAATTGAAACTAATGACCGTCAGTTAGCCTGTGCAAGAATTAATTCTGAGGTAGGACATCGTGTTCTAGAGCTAACGTATATTTATATTTATTATTCATGTATATACATGTACATACGTAAAATGTATAAAAACCGTGAATTTTTAGGAAGGTCAAGATTACTTGAAAGCTATGGCCGCAGCAGCTAATTTTGCTTGGGTCAATCGAAGTTCAATGACATTTTTAAGTAGGCAAGCATTTGCAAAACAATTCGGATGCTCCGCTGATGATTTGGATATGCATGTTATTTACGACGTTTCGCACAATATTGCTAAAGTAGAAGAGCATATGGTAGATGGAAAAATGAGGCAGCTCTTGGTTCACAGAAAGGTAAAGTAAACGAACAGGTTCAATAACTTACGTACATATGCCGAAGAACTCCACTATTAAGTATTAATATTAATATTTTATTTATTATCCTGTTCCTTGGGACTTCAAGGGTTCAACCCGAGCTTTCCCCCCTCATCATCCTCTAATTCCTGTGGACTACCAATTGACTGGTCAACCCGTATTGATTGGTGGGACAATGGGCACTTGCTCCTACGTTTTAACTGGAACTGAACAAGGAATGAGTGAAACCTTTGGCTCAACATGTCATGGCGCAGTACGTCTGGCTTTAAATACTCGATTGGAACCTCTTTAAATGAAGGTTTCGTGAAGCGATTATTTTTCTACTTATTTAACCTTCTAATGGGAATTTTAGGGTCGGGCATTATCAAGAGCCAAATCCCGGAGAAATTTAGACTTCAGAACAGTTCTGGACAAATTGGAAGCACAGGGAATCAGCATTCGTGTCGCCTCCCCGAAGCTCGTAATGGAAGAAGCTCCTGAAAGTTATAAAAATGTCACCGACGTCGTTGACACATGTCACGCTGCTGGTATATCCAAAAAAGCCATTCAGCTCAAACCTATTGCGGTTATTAAAGGCTAAGATTGATTTTTATCTTTTGTGTTGATTGTCCGAAGCTGTATTAAAAGGTATAATTATTTATTTTCCTCATTTGTGTTATGTATTATAGTTTTATAGTACACAGTAAATTAAGTATCTCAAATCCATTGATATTAATATTAGATCTAACTAAATTTCTTGACATGTAAATTTACATCACACGCAAATAAAGTCCCTTCTTTTGTCAAAAGTTGAAACCTATCCAGTGTGTGTATAAGAGTCGTAATTTATGCACTATTATTACTGCGTGTACGTTTTTCGTTGCTTTCAGTTGCTATACTTGTTTTATGGCTTATATATACGGCAAGACCAAATGGTAAAATTGCTTTTCCCGTAAACGTTATTAAAGGACGAAAGTGCCGCGCCTCTAATTGACAACTGCTCAGGCTAGTGATAAAAGAAACTTGCACCGTGAAAGGTAAAATATTTATTACCTATGCATAAATACATATGTCTGTATAATATAAATCCTAAAAATGCACGTTATTAAAAAAAACAATTTGTACTATCAATGTCAACAAAACACCAACACAAAGATCCATAACCAATATATATATAACTATAAACCAGGGAATGACATCCGAAAAAATATGGATTAAAATTCGAATTAAAATACGCGTTTTTCCTACTTATGAATACGAATT
>JAQGBT010000678.1:0-44801 GCA_034698585.1 Disparrhopalites patrizii | reverse complement strand
TTCTCTCTCTTACTCTCCCTTTCTCTCTCTCTTTCTCTCTCTCTTACTCTCTCTTTCTCTCTCTCTTTCTCTCTCTCGTTCTGTCTCTCTTTTACCCCATATATCTCTTTCTTTTACTTCATCTCTCTCTCACTTTGTATCTCTATCTCCCTCATTCTCCGTCTTTTCTCTCTCATACCATCTTCTTCCCCGCATGTTTTTCTGTCTCCCCATTACTTTCTCTGAAGAGACTTTCTCTGAAGCCATGGGCCATACTTCCCATGAGGATTGCCATGGTAACCATTTTTTTATTTCCCTCTGCTGAGCTCTCACACAATCAACCTTCTGGGATCAGATCTTAATTATATGTTTCCGTCGTACACTCAACAAACGCTGAGTTTATTTTTTTTAAACAACGGTAAAAAAGTGTTTTAGAAGACCGTTTTAGAAGAGAAAGCTTCCGCGTGATCTCATTATTGTTATTTTCTTGTCCATCTTCTTTTATTGGCTACTCAGCCAATAACCAAACGCACTGGATTGGACTCACGTGAAGGTCATTATTGGGTGCGGTTTGAGTCACTACAGCTGTAAAGAGGGTGAAAAGTAATAAATTCGGTATAAAAAATTTGATTGTCTGGAGATGGCTAAAGGCCATGAGGGACGTTTTATGTTTTGGAGGTGCACAAAAGGGACCCAAAAATGGGGGGAGAGAGAGGGAGAAAATTGGCGACTATTACTGACTCTAACAGCCAGAAATTTAAAGGATAGGAGAGAGAGAGGGAGAGAGAGAGAAAGGGAAAGGGAGGAGAGAAAGAGATATTGCCGAGCAATAACCCAAAGCGAGTAGTAAGTGGAGCAATTTGAGTGCATGTGACCACTGAGACTGGAAGATGTGCTTCCTCTCTCTAGATCTCTCTTTCCTCTTTATTATCACACACTTCTGCTCTCCTTTCATTCCTTGATTCTTCCCCTTTCTCTATACATTTGTTTGGAATGCGATCAACTACATGGCTAGGGCAATTGGTCCCTCTCCCCGGAATTTCTCATATGGATCCCTGGATATGTGCAGGAGAAGTAGAGGACATTGCCTCAGATTTGGGAAGATGAGGAAAAGACGAACGAGAGGAGAGAAAGCGGACGGGGAGCTGGAGAGATGGGACGGAGAGGGGAAAGAATGTTCTGGAAAGCGGGCAATGGCGGGATTTCTGGGGTTAACGAGTGTCATCAGTTAGTCAGGGGAGCCAGATCAGAGACAGGAGGATGGATAAAAAGAAGAGCCGAAGCACTATGAATGTCTCAAATTGAAAAACTAATTCGACGGGATGAAATAATTTGGAGGTTTTTTTGAAGTTGGCAAAGTGCAAAATGTGGATGTGAATGGGAGAGGAGGAGACGATGAGACTGACAATGAGTCTCTTTCAACCTCGGCCATATGGTCTCCGGCCTAACACGAAGAGGTAATAACCTAATAATTTTCATTTTCACTCAACCTCTGAGGTTTTCTTGGAATTGCGGGGGCAGCTCTTTTCAAAGGTATGTCTTGTTGTTCCCCGTTTGCTGCTTCCTACACCGTATACCGTATGTTCCCCGGAAAACGCAACCGTCTGTCCTATCTGTTTATAGCTTCTTTACAATAAGGCATAGGCTCTCCTAGAGATCTACCTTGTTGAAATGCTAAGAAGTCAAGCTTTCAGAATTTGGAATTGATTCAAAAGGATGACACTTAAAAAAAAAAGGCAAGTGAAACGCCGAAATAATCCCATGTTAACATATGGGGGTTAACAAATTTTCGCTCTGTGCAATTTTAATTTATGACATATTTTTGTATTTTAAATGATAACTTGTTGGAATTCTAAAAATCCAGGCTTTCAGAATTGGTACATATTTTCATGTGCCACACTTCCGTTCAAAAGGTATGGGAAAATAAATGCATAAAGTTTTCCCCATGTTAGCAAACGACATCCGCGGAGAAGCGTTTTAAGGAATTTTTCGTAAATAATCTACCGGTGCGAAGGAAACTCCTAATGATATTGGTTTTGCTGTAGTCAAATGACCTTTAATTTCTTGCAATATTTGTCATTATCAATTTCGTAAGTTTTACAGTGACGTTGACAAAAGAGTTATTAAAATAGATAATTAAATCTTACTCCAAGTAATTACTTAAATTCAAGTTTTTTATCTCGGATTAAAATATTTTGCAGTAACATCTCAGATAGAAATTGAATTTTGCCGCTCGTGGAAAATTTCGAACAAGAAAGATTAGTGAAAAATAGAAAAATTCTAAATTTCATTAAGATCCCGAAAATATTGAAAAATACAAAATTTCATTAACATCCCGAAAATATTCAAAAATACAAAATTTCATTAAGATCCCGAAAATATGGAAAAATACAAAATTTCATTAACATCCCGAAAATATTGAAAAATACAAAATTTCATTAAGATCCCGAAAATATTGAGAAAAATTAAAATTGCACAGGACGAGCATTTGTCACATGTGATTTTTTAACCGCGTTTCACTTGCCAATTATGTAAAACGTAAATGTTTTGAATAAAATAACGTATCAATTCTGAAAACTGGACTTGTTGGCACTCCAACAAGCTAAAGCTCTCGTGTCTTCACCTTGTTGTAGAGAAGTTATACGGAGAAGAGCCGGTTGGGTTTTTCCGGGAACATACCGTATATGCCCACAGACTTACTCAGAAGGCCAGAGACAGGAGCATACACCTGCATCCTCCGGCTGGTTATTATACAAGGACCCACATGAAACATTTTCTGAGCTTGAATTGGTGGTCAACCACCGCAACGGTCTCTTCCCCTTCTCCTTCGCAATCTCCTGCTTTTCATCCCAGACACTCCCATACTTTATAGACCGAAGCACGTCAACGGTTGTGGTGGAGGGAAAAGCCAAGTGTAAAACACAGAGTATGGGGGCTCTCGTGAAAGGAAAAACAGAAAGAGCATCTTTCAAGTCTTCTGTACTATAACGTATAGTGCAATCACGTAAAAAAAACCGGGAAGGAAATAACTCAGCTTCTAGAAAAAAAAATGCTAGTACGATTAGTCCGTGAATTAGTAGAAATGTCCTACATAATGGTGGGAAGGGATAGAAGAAGCCTAGTTGGGAGTGAAAGATGCTTGTCAATTCACGAAGGGAATGTACACATTAATAGAGATATCTCTCGCATTTTTAGGGCGGCAAGGAGAAAGTGGAAGTGAGTGAAAGCGATAGAGAACAGACAGTGAATGGGAAAGAGAGAGACAGCTCCAAAGAAAGTCGGGAAGAAAATGAGGGACTAGAAATGCCAATGTATGTGAATTGGAAAAATACACATCAAGACGAACTGGGCAGAGTGGAACAGAAAAAATAAAATTAAAGTTAGATATTAGAAAGGAAAACTGGATGGTGAAAGAACGGGAATCAAATAGTGAAAGCGGAATAAAATCAACAAGAAAACCTGTAGAGAAAGGAAGAGTTACCGTGAGAGCAAGATGGTAACAGATAGTAAGAGTTAGGAGTGACATGGTTACAGTAAAACAGTAGGAATGATGGTTCGGAGACAGACCAAGAGAGATGAAGCGTGAGGGAAACGATAGAGAGAGCGAGACAAAGAGGTCAAGTGAAAAACTAAAAGAGAGAAAAGAAGTTCAGAAGACACATGAAGATAAACCGGAAGAAGGGGAACATTTGAAATACAGCGTGACCAAACAATAAAGCGGGGGTTGGGTTCAAGAGACCGGGAAAGTGAGACAAAGCAAAGGAAAGAAAACTGGAAGGAGAAGGAATGAAAATGAAAGCAAATTAGAAGGAAAAAGTAAGAATACAAATGAGAGCAAGACAGAAACAGAAAATCAGTAATAAAGCAAATAGGAAGATTGAATGAGCAAAATAGATAACATTAGCAAACGAGAAAGTAAGCCAAAAAGCAAAATAGATAACATGAACGAAAGAGAAAGTAAGCCAAAGAGCAAAATAGATAACATGAACGAAAGAGAAAGTAAGCCAAAGAGCAATAGAAAATTAGCAAAAGAGAAAGCGAGCGAAAGAGACAGAGAAATTGAACAAAAGAGAAAGTGAGCCAAAGCGCAATATAAAATTAGAAAAGGACAAATTGAACCAAAAAGAGCAAGATAACATTAGCAAAGGAGAAAGTGAGCCAAAGAGCGAGAGAAAGTGAGCAAAATATAGACAATTAGCAAATAAAGTGAGCAAAATACTGATAATTAGCGAAAGAGAAAGTGAGCAACCTATAGGCAATTAGCGAAAGAGAAAGCGAGCCAAAAAACAAGAGAAAATGAGCAAAAGAGAGAATTCGAAAGTAACGCCGCGATACAGATAAGAAACAAAAAGGTGAGCCGGACAAATTAAGAAACAACTTTCAGTAGAGAAAATAGGGGAAAGATAACAGCTGGAATAAAGTGTAAGGGAGCAAGTGAAAAACGAGCAAGAGTGAGAGTGAAAGTTCGTCAATAGAAAGCAATCTTAATACTGATAATAAGAAATCTGAGAGCGAGAGAGATGGTGTCAAAGAGCGAGACAGGCAGGAAAGAAAAGGGAGAGAAAGCGAGTGAGAAATTAACCGTAAAAGTGAGAAAAAGAGAGAAAAATAGAGGCAGTGAGAGGTAAAGAAAAGCCTGGGCTGAAATTTGAGAGAGAAAGAGTTTGAGCGAGACGAAATGTATGGGGAGGCGAAGCGGAGCGTGAATGTTATAGTGGTATCAACCGAGTATTTCATCTCTTTCACTTCCATTCCCATTTCTTCTCCTTTCCCCGCACCAACTTTCACTTGATATGCACTATGGACCCCAGCCTTTTATAAGAGACTTTCTCCTTTCACTCGCTATTAACATCTCCATGTAAATGCATGTAACGGCTCTATAGAGCCCGATCTCTTTTTGCCCTTTTTCCCCCTCGAAGCGAAAAAAAAACATGGGTTCATAAATGCCCCTTTTATACACGGACAGCTTCATCAACCTTTTTTCTCTAAAATGGGTTGGATGTGTAGTAAGTGCGACTACGAAGGAGGCAATGAAGTGTACAGGGTCAGAGAAGGGAGAGAAGAGAGAGTTTTCAACCTGACACGTGTCCACCACTGAAATGTGTAAAGAAAAGGGTAATTCATGGTCTGTATCCCTCCTTCTCTTTCTCCCACATTCTCCCTTTCTCCTTCATACTACCATTTTTTTTGTATTTTCTTTTAATCTCATTTTCTTTCCCTTTCTTCTTCTCTTCTCAAATTCACGTCCAATACCGCTTTACCTTCTCTTTTTCCTCTGTCTTTAACTTCATAAGCCCCGTATCTTCTCCCGTATTTCGCGTCCACTTCATCTCACATTATCATTTGCTCCCCAAGTTCCCGTATTTTTTGGAGGTCTCGTCCCACGTCCCTTTCCCCCTTTCTCTCTCCTTTCCTCTTATGCATTTCTTCTATTTCTCTTCGCATTCCTACAATTTCCTCTGTCCCTTCCCAAAGGATTGCCCAAAGATCTTTCCTTTTGCATTGGCCTCACAAGCGTACACTTCGTATTCATTCCCTCAAAAACCCACGTATTTTCTTGTCTCGGCCAATCCCTTTGGTTACCTATGTATGTATCTTCATATGTACGTTTCCCTTCCCGTCCTACTCATTCCTCAGTACGTTTTGGTGAGGATCCTCCTTCCTGGCCTTTCTCATGTTTGTTCACCTCGGCTGAGACTGATGTACTGGAGATTTTGGTGGCTCTTGAAATGAAAGAAAGGTCATCAATTATTGTAAATCCGTTGAGCTCAGTTTTAATGTATTGGAGGTTTACGGACCCTTGCATGATTCTACTTCGTGTTACTTTCACCTGAAATTTAATTAAAAAGTAATGCTGGCAAGAAGAGATTCCACGAAAACAGGAATTTTTTCTTTGAAACAAAAAGATTAAACTGAGGGACGCAGGAGCTGTACAAGATACGGGGACAGACAGAGAAAGACAGATCGAGAGTCACCGAAAGAGAAAGCCCGAGACACAGAAAAAGAGAGAGCAAGAGACAGAAATAGTCACATAGTCACAGAAAGAGAAAACGCGAAATACAGAACAAGCGAGAGCGACAGACTCAAATATACAGAGAGAATCACAGCAAGAGAGAAACCAAGAGACAAATCTAGACAGCGAGTATCACAGCAAAATAGATAGGGAGACACAAAAAAAGAAAGAGCGAGAGAGAGATAAAAAGAAAACGAGACACGACGCGAGAATCACAGGAAGAGAGATACGGAGAGACAGAAAAAGAAAGAGCGTGAGACAAAAATACACAGCGAGAATCACAAAAAGGGAGAGATCAAGAGACACAAATACACAGCGAGAATCACAAAAAGGGAGAGATCAAGAGACAAAAATACACAGCGAGAATCACAAAAAGGGAGAGATCAAGAGACAAAAATACACTGCGAGAATCTCAGCAAAACAGAGGCGGAGACACAAAATGAGAGCGAGACACAGAAAGAGAAAGCGAAAGAGCGAAATAAACAGCGAGAATCACAGGAAGAGAGACCGAGATAGAGAAAAAGAGAAAGCGATAACCACAGAAAGAGAGAATGAGACGGAAAAAGAGAAAGCCAGCCATAATCACAGAAAGAGAGAAAACGAGAAACGGAAAAAGAGACAGCCATAATCACAGAAAGAGAGAAAACGAGAAACAGAAAAAGAGAAAGCCATAATCACAGAAAGAGAGAAAACGAGAAACGGAAAAAGAGAAAGCCGTAATCACAGAAAGAGAGAAAACGAGAAACGGAAAAAGAGAAAGCGAGATTCATGGAAAGAGAGAGACGGGACACAGAAAAAGAGAAAGCGAGAGATAAAAAATTGAAGGGTGATATTTGGGGCAAGATGAGTCAGCAAGAGGGTGTGCCCACCCTGTACAGCACAATCAGTGGAGGATCAATACAAGTACATACAGAAGCAAGAGAGAAGAAGCTCTTGAGCTTCACATATGACGATAAAAAAAAGGTTGGAAAAAAAAGAAGAACTGAAGAAAGATTCTTCATAGGGTATCCAAGAATTTCATCCAAAAAAATACACACTCTCTCACTCACTCACTCACACATACCACATAGAGAGTTTCTGGAAGAACTCCACACATTTCCTTTTGTCCCTATCTATCTCCCTGGTGAGTGTGTAAGTGTTGGAGGGAAATTTCACCCTCCAGACCTGCCACTCGTCGCTCTTTCTCCCGTGCTCATGAAGCAGAGCAAAAAGCGAGGGAGAGAGACAGAGTTAGCGGAACGCGTATAACCCTTAAACACTTGCTTATTTTATGATGAATGCTCTCCAAATTGTTCCTACAACTAGTGCGATACTTGGATTCAACTTGTACACGCATTTTCCTTACATTTCCCCAGTCAAAGAGTTTCCCTCCATTTTTTCCCCAGATGCATCCTCTGTTGTCTGTCCGATTCCTTCCAGTTACACCAACCTCGTCTTCTGCCTAACGCTCTCCCACACGCGAAATCAAAATTTACATACTATCCCCACTTTCCGCTTGGGCGATATTTTTAATTAACCACAAGGAATAGACAAAAACTACTAACAAGCACAAGTGTGGGCTAATCCATGAAAAACATGTACCAACGCTATTTTCTTACCTATCAACGGCTTTCTCATGTTCCTTCCCCACTTGAACCTTTCCCTAATTCTTTCCCCCACATTTGTTGTTTGCTCTTTGAGAGGAAAACATTATTGTTTGGAGTCATAACGAGGCCGACAAGGGAGAAATGGTAGGGAAAAAAAGGGAGTGTAGGAAGATTGTGGGAGAAAGGTAGAGACTCAAGGCTACGCAAGAGTAGAAAAATAGCCTGTACTCACATATTATCCTTTCCTTGAGCCCAGGACAGGGCTCAAAATGGGACAGAAGGAGGAGGATCCTCTGGAAGAGGGAAGAGAAAGGACGTCGGAAAGGAGGAGGAGACTGAAAGAAACAAAGCGGATGTGGTAGAAAAAAGTGGGGAAGGGAGGAGAGGTGAAGAAAGTGAGAGTTAACGGATGAAAAAAAAAGGGAAGATTTACAAGAGGAAGCATATATATCAAGGGAGGAATGTCGGAGATGGTAGGAGTAGTAGTAATAGCCATGGTGGGGGAGGAGGAGGATGAGGAGGAGGATGAGGAGAAACAGAGGAGGAGGATGACATACGGTAAAGAAATAAAAACCAAGGTGGTTACAAATCTCTTTGAACTAGAGAAGAAGGGAGAAAGTCTGGGGGGAAAGGACAAAATGGTAATGGGCTACACATGGAGCAAATTATGTGCAGACGACGAGACAACAAAGGGGAGGAAGTTGTAAAAAAATATATATATATATAAAAAAGGAAACAAAAAGAGGAAAAAATCAAATGGTTAAAAGGAGAGAAAGTGGGGGGGGGGAAACATGGGAGAAGTAGAGTAAGACGGGAATGGAGAAGTCGTAACTTATATCCAGTACAAAAAAAAAGCCATTCACACCTACACTTTAATTCCTCCATTTCTTTCACACTCTCCTAACCCAGTTTGCTTGGGAACGGAGCGGGATTTGCTTTCCCTTTTTTTTCCTTTGCTAGAGCAAATATTATTAGTATTGACAATGTAGCGTGACTCCGCTTGCAGCATGACATTTTTTCCTCCTTGGAGTAAAGGAAAAGTTTTTTTTTTTTGCTGCACAAGGATTTTTTTTCGGGGGAGGAAAAAACACGTTTCTATACTCCTGATCTTACTCATATTACCGGGACAAAGAGGAACTCCGTCAGCATAAGTCAACTAATGGTTGGTTCCCAAAAAAAAAATAAGTTTCCCTTTCTCCAAGGAGAAAGTCAAAATGAGAAATGGAGGAAAGAATCAACTTTCCCCTCATTTACCTTCCCACCCACCAATGAAAGGGGAAAGATCTTTATTAGGTCGCTCACTCACGTAGAAATCACGCCCACAGAAGATGAAGAAAAACTAATTCCCTTACAAAATTTAAATCCTCAACAGCTTTCCAAGGGATTTCATTTGGAAAGGAATTGATGAAAAAAAAATTCTGGGAGCAACAAATTTGCTTCGCAGCGACGGGAGTTCCTTCCAATTAATCAGGACATGCAATGGAGATTTTGCAAAATTAGAAGAGGGGAACCTTGCGACACGCAACTTATTTGCTAAATCCCTTAGCGTATTGGGTAATCTCCATGAAAAATCGGATCGTATCGTATAAAATTGGGCGTTGAAGCAGCTGTGATCATCTCAAATATGTCTTAATTCACAAATTAAACAACTAAAACTTGTTTTAGCGTCATAGAATATCCATTTGTGATGCTAAAGCAGGATTTATAAATCAGATATATCATCTAAATAATTAAGCTCTTCATCATCCACATATTTATACAAGTACGAAAAATCAAAATTGAACACCTAATCTGTCCTCACATTTAACTCAAGCACAAAAAGAGCCAAAAAGGCGGAAAATTGATACCCAATTTCCTTATGAAGCCTCTGAAGATGAAATCACACAAAAATTTCCATTCCCGATTTTCCCATCAAATTGATGCTTACGCAAGGCACTAAAAACATGTTGAGCAAATGGACCATAAAATGATCTGCTCACGGATGTGGATCCAGAGCAAACTCCTGCATGATTTAACAGTAAATGCAAATTTAAAAAAACTTAATATTCCTATAACCGAGTAAATATCTACGTATTCCTTAATGAAATCACTCGTCAAGCCCAGGCCATTTGGAAGATTAAAAGGAAAGATATACCTACATCCTGCCAGAGGGAAGAGACAGGGCCCTGGAAGTGAAAAGGACCACCCACCCCCCAAAAACCAACCCCTGGATAGGGCGACTGGAAGATGGGACAAGAACTAAGAAACGGAGGGGAGAAAAATCTCAAGTAAAAGCGGGAAAAAAAGGAAGAAAAAAAGAGAGATTTAAATGAAAAAAACGGTGAAGACCAAGAATAGACCAACATCGACAGAGAATAGCATGACGAGACAGAAAAAAAGTGGGAGCGGAACACTTTTCTGTCCTTTTTTTTTTAGAGAGAGTAAGAGAATTTGTGCCGTTGACTGTTTTACTGTAAATGGAGAGAGCGCGGGAGCGAAAGCGAAAGAGAGAGAGAAAGGAAGAGAGAGGGAGAAAAAAAGAGATTGGAATGGATGGGAGTGAATGTGCAGTCTCAGCAGCAGCATCAGATAATTTATCCTTTCTCCCTTTTTCTGTCGTCTGGTGGGATGTGTGTGTTTGTGTGTGAAGCATAAAGTGGAGAGGGTGTCCAAAAAACTAACGCTGATTGTTTATTTGAGAGTTGAGGTTGTTTACTAGTGAAAAAGCGCTATATAACTACTTATGTGTAATAGGTTTACGTTGAGCACTTTTAACGGATTAAAAGGGAATAAGAGCATGGGGAGAGAAAGCGGGAGAGAGAGCGGGAGAAAGAGAGAGAGAGTGGGAGAAAGAGAGAGAGAGCGGGAGAAAGAGAGAGAGAGACAGACAGAGAGAGAGTGGGAGATACGGAGGCGGGGAGGACGGGAGACCAAGAGGGAGAGATAATGGGAGAGAGGGGGAGATGGAGAAAAGAAGAATGTGACAGAGGGAGAGAGAGACATGGGGATGATGAGATAGGGAAAGGGGAAGCCCGGCCAAGAGAAAAGAGAAGGACATAGACAGAGAGCGAGAGGCAAAATGGTGAGGGCACCGAGAGAGGGAGACGTCGAAATGGAGAACAAAAGCGAGAGTTATGGCTTTAGAGGTGCTTGTGCCCTAGACGGATGTGTTTTGTGTTGTTGTCGGTTGAAATAAGTGCGAGACAAGTTGAATTTTTTGGGTTTGTTTGCAAACACTTGCGAGAGAGTGAGGAGATGAGGCTATAGAAGAGCATGAGAGAGAGAGAGAGTGGGAAGGAAAGCGAGGAAGAGAGAGAGACGGAGAGAGAAAAAAGGAAAATTCGGAGTAGCAGCCGGAATACTAGGGGGTTCATGCATAATGCAGATAGGAAAAGCCATTAATAAGATGGTGACCGACAAGAACTGAGGGACAGTCCGGGGACAACTTTCCCACGAGTCATGCATATAGAGAAGCATGTTAAGGGATAAACTTTGATAGTTACACACGTCCTTCCCCACACAGAGACAGGGAGATGGAGAAAGTGAAGAAGACGAGGGTATAGAGAGGGAGGCAGGGAGGGAGAGGACAAGATCTGACGAATAAGTGAGACAGAGAGAGACAGACAGATCGGGACGGGGAAAGTGAGGCAGAAAAGTTAGGCAGAGAAAGAGGGAGTAAGCAAATGAAAGAAAGTGAGAGATAGAGAGAGATAGAGAGGCAAGTGAGAGATAGAGAGAGACATAGAGAGAAAGAAAGCTAGAGATGGAGAGAGACACAGAGAGAAGGAAAGTGAGAGATAGAGACGAAGAGAGAGAAAAATAAAGTCAGATGTAGAGAGACACAAAGAGAAAGAAAGGGAGATATAGACAGAGACCGAGAGAGTAAGAAGGTGAGACAGAGACGGAGCGAGAAAGAAAGCAAGGCATAGACAGAGACAGAGAAAGAAAGAAAGCAAGAGTAAGAAAGTGAGAGAGAGGGACGGGGAAGGATAGACAGAAAGTGAATCAGAGATAGAGAGAGAAAGAAAGGGAGAGACAGAGAGGGAGACAGAGAGAAAGGCGGAAAGCGAGAGTAAGAACCTGAGTGAGAGAGAGGGACGGGTAAGGATAGACAGAAAGGGAATCAGAGAGAGAGAGTGAGAGATAGAAAGCAATAGAAAAAGTGGGCTCTCTTGGACTTTCTTCTAGACGGCTTATGCCTCTCTCTCTCTTTGTATGTCTCGTGGTAGGAAAGGTAAAAATCCGTTTAAAGATAGGAGGGAAGGGAAGAGAAAATAAAAAGAGAGAAAGTTGAAAGGGGGACGAAGGAGAGGAGATAAGGAAGACGAGGACGAAGAAGGAGTATAAAGGAAGAAGAAGAAGAGGAAGAAACGATGGGGGAGAGAGATCGGATACGGATGCGGAAATCTGTCCACGGAGAGGATTAAAATGGAGCGCATGCTGGATGCAAGTCCCAGTTTCCACCAAAGAGAGAAAGAGCGAGTCCTCCTGGACCAAAAATTTGCTCTTTGACTTGACTGCATCCATTCCTCTGCAAAGGCCCACATCATCACGTCTTCTCACCGCTCCATCCACACCAGGGTAGGGGAAAGGGAGTATTAGAGGGAAAGGATACATATATCTATAGTCTATCCTTATATACACAGAGGGAAGGACGGGGAAGAAGAAGAAGTAGAAGAAGAGACACAGGAGTCCCAGTAAGAAGGAGCTCTGAGAAGAGACATAACCAGGAAGAAGAAGACACGAGCAGAAATTCTTTTGGCTCCTCTTTTACACGCACACAGACACGGGCAAGAGCGGAGAGTTTGTACAGAGTGGCAAAAAAAAAAAAAGAGGGAGAGAGTGAGATTCTCTCCACATCCCAAAAATATTCCACTTGACGACAAACATTCTTCGGAGCTGTACAACTCCTACCAACCACCACCACGAACCACTTTTCTCCCTTCTTCGCCTTTAAATCTATACACTCCACGTTTTTTCTTCGGCCCCCTCACTCGCTTTCCAGCACTCCCACACTCTACTTACAACCATTCCAACTTTCCCGCCTCAATCCGCCTCAAAAAAAGGGGAAGAGTACAGAAGGAAAAAGGGGAGGAAAAAATAAGAAGAAGAGGAAGAAAGTCTTCAAACTTTCCCAACATTCTCTGTCTTTAGGGGTATGTTTTTCTACTATTTTTTTTTACACTTGAACTCATTCAGGAAAAAATTTCTCCCTAGATTTTCCCTTTGCCCTTTCTTCCCCAGTAATTAGGGACGCCAGTGGGGAGATTTTGTTACAAATTTATTACAATACCTAAAAATACTCCACCACCTTTGCTTTCTCCCTGGAATTCCCCCGTAGAATTTCTCTCGGCAATTCCTCCATAGAATTTCCTTGATGTGTGAGGACAGAGTGTTTCCCTTGTTTCTATAAGTTGAATCCTTTTCCCCCCAACAACACCTGTGTCTGTCAAAACTTTTTTTGGGGGAGAGTCTTTCCCAACAATCCCTTGAGTTAGAGACTCCCGGACAGACAGACGAAAGTAACGTTTTACTGGCATTACGTCCTATTTACCGCAAGTGATTCCCTTTTCAGTCAGGTTATAAGTCTTTTGTTGGGTGTACTTGAACTTGTGTCTTTTTTCTGTATGTTTAGGTGGTTAAAAAATAAAAGGGAACGATTGGAGGGATTTATCTGGATTTAAATCCCTATTGAAGATATTGAAGAAGGGAAGAAGAAGAGGAAAAAGGGGAAGGAAAAAAAAACTCTTGTGGTGAAAGTGTGTGTCTACTGGAAGCAAAGGATTTTTTTGCTCCCTGTCAACAATGACGCTCACATCTTTCCCGGGTGCCTTCTTCTTGGTATCGGCAGCTATCACCGTTCCCGTTCTCCTCATATTCGCGTAAGTGCTATAGTCATCATCATTTCCCCCCTTTTTTTCTTTCCCACATTTTATTCCATTCGTCCTCATTCCCGTTTTTATCTTTACATTTTTATAACAACAATAATAGAAAATAAAGAAAAGAAAAACAGAGAACTCTTTAGGGGGGAAGTTGGAGCTGGAACTTTGTTTTCTTAGGGAAACACAGAATTCAGCCTAGCAGAAAATATTTTATTCTCTCTCTCTCTCTGTCTCTCTCTTTCTCTCTCTTTTCTCTCTCTCTTTCCTTCCCTCCCAGTCCTCGCATTCTCTCTCGACTCTCATCTCTCCCTGCCTCTCCTGTCGCTCATGGTGGGAGTAAAAATTCCATAGATTCCCCCCTACATTGTGTCCCGGGCTGTGTTTTAGGGCTGATGTTTACCACGGAAGCCCGAAATGCTCCACAGGAGAGAGCATCTATGAGAACGGGAGGGCTGGGGCCGGGGAAAAAGAAAAACAAACAAGCTAATTTGAGTAAACAATGTAACTTATTAAATATTTACCAGGAGCGAAATTGAAGGAAATGAACACATAATTTCGAAAAGGGGAACTACTATTATTATTACTATTATTATTACTACTACATTTCACTTGGCTTTTTCAAAACAATAGCTAAAAAAACATGGGAGTACTAGCCCCGTGCCAGATGAGGGGGAGGGGAATAGAAAATAGAGAGACGGCAAGTCAGAAGCTTTCCCTGCATGAGGAGAGGTAATGAGAAAATAATGGACACTTAAAAATTTATTACTCCGAACACGTAACAAAGGGATTTTTTTTTGGGGGTGGGAGTTGAGGGGGGCAGCGTAGTTGGAATAACATTAGAACAACTAGCATTTATTTGATTCATTTTCTTCCCATTTTTCCTCCCACCCACGTCTTTCCACTCCCCCCTTCAAATGACCCCGCAATAACCCACTTGATCCACCAAGATATGTATGTAATGTAGCTGGAGGGGGGAAATGTCTGGGAAAAAGAGGGCATGTGTGGAGGGAGGATGAAGGCCCTCTCATCTTCCACAGATTTTGACTAGCCATCTGTGTGAGAGAGTCTTATGTGGGTGTTTTGAAGAGTAGTGAATTTGATACGAGGTGGAAAAGGTTTAAGTTTTAGCTGCTGGAGCTGTAAATCCAATTAGTTTCTAGCTCCTGTCCTCGGAGACGGGGCTGTTGCCATCGGAGACCCGGCCATAAACGTTTTACGGTTCATTTGCTTACGTCCCACATATCCTTTCTCTCTGGGTTCGTCTATCCCTTTAGTTTTTATCCCCCTCAAATCCAGTGTGAGTGATATAACCCCCCCATTTTTTTGCTCACACACATTTTTTTTTTGAGAAACAAAAAATTCTTTGTTAAAAATGAAGTTTTTTTCTCAATCCTTCTCATTTTTACTGTCCCTCCGTCTGGCTCTCATTGTCAGCCGCGGGGAAATGGGGGAGCTAATAAAAAGGGAGATAAATGATAGACGTCCCGGCAGATGGTCACGAAGAGTGAGGAGGGAATGCGAGCTAGCAAATCAAGAGGAATCAAAGCTAATCGAATCAAAATGTTGGGGAATGAGAGAAAGCCAGGGACAGTTCAGAAGGATGTGAAGGAAAAAAAACAATATCGCAGCTGGGAGTAAAGGGAAATAGCTTAAGGCAAGCGAAGTGCATGGAATAGAGAAAGCAAGGCAGAAATTTAGGCAAACAACAAAAAGCTAAACACGAAATTTAGAGAAAATTTAGAGAATTTAAAGAAAGTTTAGTGAATTTAGAGAAAATTTAGAGAAAAAGAGAAAATTTGGAGAAAAAAAGAAAATTTAGAGAAACTTTAGAGAATTTACAGAAACTTTAGAGTATTAAGAGAAACTTTAGAGAATTTAGAGAAAAGAGAGCGAGAGAAAATAGATAAAGTCAGACGAAATTGCTGTTATATAGAAACGAAAATACCGGAAAAGACAAAACAAAAGACTGTAAACTCAATATGTACAAAAAAGAGAAAGCGGACAACACAAAGAACGAAAAACAAAAAAAGCGAGAAATTACATCAGAAGTCCCGAGAAAGAAAAGAGAAAGCAAGGGAAAACGTACAAGAAGTGACAATGAATTAAATCCAATAGAGAATACCGAACTAAAATATGATAGACAAACGTCCATGTAAATAACTGGAGAAAAGTGTAAACATGACATCACGAAATCAAAGAATGATGGAGAAAATTATAGTCAAAGTGAAAGGGCAATTTGACATAAAAGAGAGAGATAACGAATGATAAGAATCACGAAATGTACCGATCATGAAAGAGAGCGCACAGGGGGCAGTATGAGAATCAAGAGACCAAATGGAAATGGCCTGTCCCACTGAATTGCGGCATAAACTGCAAAAGACAGGAAAACATTTTCTAAAAGAGAAAGCGAGAGCGGGAGAGCTGGGAGATTACAAAGTAGTTGTGATTACAAAGGAGAAAGGGCAGTTACAAAAACGCCCACCCAGCATCCCAAAGCCCCCACATAAAACAGGCCTTGATGTTGATGGCGAGAAAATCTTACAGGGAATTGACAGTCCACAAGAGAAAGCCCACCTTTTGAAATCACCCCGGGAGGAGGTTGTCATGTTTCCCCGTTAATTTAATTAATAATTACCGTAGAAGCTCCAATATCCTATGACAGAAGTGAGTAAAAACGTCGTGGGGATGGAAAGGGATGGAATTAAAAACGAGAAAGTGAGGTTGAGTGTGAGTGGGGGGGAGAGAGAAAGAGTTATAATTGAATCAATTGGCTTTACCCCTTCCCCCTAACCTGGTCCTTTGATCCCACTTTGTACAAATTTAAGATAATTTACATCATCGCCTTCAGCCGCAAATCTAATATGAGAGAGAAAGAGGAAGAGGAGGGACAGGGACAGGGAGAAGGAAATAAGGGGAGACACGTGACGTACAATTATTACTGCTCTTGGCCGGCTCCTTTCACAACTTATTGTATGCGCCCTTTGACATGACTCCCATTATTAGTATTGCTGTTGTTAGAAATTATATAGATACTAGAAATAACAACATCTCCCTTTCTCTTGACTTTGTTCTCATCCCACCACGTCCGCTCCTCCCTCTCCGCGAGGCTAACTTGATTTCTAGGAGTTTCCCTCTCTCTCTCTCTCTCTCAAAAGGATCAAAGTAAGAGAGAGAGAGAGAGATGGGAGAAGAAGGAGAAAAGGGAAAGAGAGACAGACAGATCAAGCTCTTCCCTGTCTCTCTAGCCGGTTTAGGGTCAGGATTAGATGATGAAATTCAGGGGAGGGGGGGAAGCGTTGATCAAAGTCATATAGTCTTTCAGAATCCCCAGTCAGAGGCGATTAGTTCTTATGCCCTCTTTGCCCCTCTTTTCCTCTCTTTCCCTCTCTTTTCCTCTCTATCTGTCCCCCTCTCCCTCTCTATCCTCCTCAGACAGGTACACTCTCCTGGCAGTGCTTTCTCTCATCTGTCATCCTTTATTATTACTCTTGGTTTTCCTTCCTACCCCCTCAAAGGAAACTACTATTCCTCCATTCTGGGCTTCTTTCCTTTTGCAATATCATTTTTCCTCTCGGAGAAAGTCACTGGATGTATTTCGCATGATCCCAACCGAATGAACCCGGGGAGGAGGTAATTCTATTGAAGGCGCATCAAAAATTAATTCCCAGTAGAATTCCACTTAAAAAGGGATTCCCTGGGCTATTTAGCGATATTGCTTGGTCTTTACGTAACCCAAAAAATATAGAAGGGCAGGAGGATAAAAAAAATATGTAAGGGCAGGAGGGTAAAATACATGTAAGGGCAAGAGGATAAAAATATGTAAGGGCAGGAGGGTAAAAATAGGTCCCACAAGAATGTATGTCAAGGCAAGAAATAGGTCCAGGAATTCATTTTGAAAACCTGCCCCAATGAAATAAGAAAAAGGGAAGGAGAGAAAGGGGAAGAGGGAGAAGGAGAGAGAATGAGAGCGGGATTGAGAGAGACAAAAAGGGAGGAGCAAGATGGAGAGGAAATGGGAGATAATGAGACAAAGAGAAGGAAGAAAGTTGTACTTTGTAACTGGCTGCAAAAACGGAGAAAGCCACAAAGTTGGGATCTTAAGCATAACTGGGAAAGTAGGCGAAAAAGTGCTTTTAGGAAAGAACCCACCTTTTAGTAAGCACAAAAGCATTCCGACATGATTTGGGATGCATTTCGCGGTGGCTTTTTACGATGTTGTTCTACATAATAATTATGGGAAAAGTCAAGTGTGTACACATTTTTGTGGAGGTGTAAAAATGGAAGAGAAGGATGTGGGAAATGTGAGACTTTTTTTCCCTTGTCGGAGTCACTTTATGTTTTGAGGGTAGTCTGTATTCGGAGGGGATTACCAAGGAAAAAGGGAGAGGGAATGTCGGTTTCCCTCTTTCCCTACTTTTTACCCACTTCAAAAGTAGGCATTTCAGGTAGGAAAAAGAGGGAGGGGAGAGGAGGGAACTTTGTGCATTTTTAAAGTTAGGAACTTCATTTGGCATTTCATATTTAATAGGCCTTTGAAGTTTGGTGGTTCCTCAACTTGTACATCAATGGAAGTTCATGTATTTTTTATGGGATTTTACAATGTGTGCTTGGAATGAAAAAATAACACATACATGTTTATACTTGTTCATTTTCATGGGGTTGCGAAAAAAAAATATCCCGCATTACTTTCCTTACTTCTCTTTCTCTCAGATTTCAAGTCGATCTCCAGGGTCTGCAATGTCTCTTTTAAAACCCTTCTACTCTCTATTCCACAGTTTCCTCTCGTTTCTAGGCCAACATCTTAATCCTCCAGCAAAGTCTTCCAATTTCCCCGTACCTTGATTTCCAGTACCTTCTTTTGACTTTCCTTTGGATTTGTCTTTACTCCATTATATTTTTGGTGCTCCCCGACCACCTTTTCTTTTCGTATGTTATTACTTTTTAGTTTTTATTCCTGAGCTTTCTTCCCTGGCTTATCCTCTCAGGATCTTCTTTCATCTCGGTGTCGTCCTTGTCTTTCTATGCATTATTCTCTCCTCCTCATTCTCGCCATTGCATTTTTCACGTTGTTATTCTGTATTTTCTATGTTTCTACTTTTTGCGTTTTCGCCTCTCAAATGCTTTCTCCGTATTACTTTTTGAGCACTTTCTATTCTCTCTCTATGTCTTCACTGAATATATTTCTTCCTGTCCATTCTCTCTGTCTCTTTTTGATCTCTTTCTTTCTATCTGTCCTCTTTCTTTTTTCTCTGTATCCCTGCCTGATTTCTTTCCCAATCAATCTGTGTCCATCTCTTTTTCATTTCTTTTATTTTTGTTCTCGCTCCTTTTCTCTCAATGATTATTCTCCTTGTCCCTTTTTGCTTCTATTTACCCTCTTGTCTCTATCCCTTTCTCTCACCGATGATTCTCCTTTTCTCTTTGTACTTCTATTTTCCCTCTGTTCTCTCTCTTTCTTTTACTGAGTATTCTTGTCTTCTCTTTTTACTTTCTCTCGTTTCTCTCTCTTTCTCTCACTGATTGCTCTTGTTATCGCTTTTTACTTCTTTTTTCCTTCGTTTCTCCCTCCCTTTCTCTCACTGATTATTCTAATTTTCTCTTTTCACTTCTTTCCCCCCTGTTTTCTCTCTTCCTTTCTCTCACTGATTATTCTACTTATCTCTTTTTACTTCTATTTTCTCTCTTTTCTCTCTTCCTTTCTCTCACTGATTATTCTACTTATCTCTGTTTACTTCTATTTTCTCTCTTTTCTCTCTTCCTTCCTAATGTTTTCCCATTAATTTTCTCTTCCAATTCTGCACCACAGTTTTTTTTACCATTTCCGTCTTTCAAGCTTTGTGTATTTTCTCTGACATCATATTTTCCCGTCGGGTTTGGATCTGTGGGTCTTGTAATGCCTCCTTTCCTCTCTTTCCCTCTTCCTTTTTCTCTCTACATCCTGCTGTGTTTCTCTTACTTTAACTCTGGTGGCCTTTATCACGCCCTGCTCGAATCTGTTGTCTAATACTAAAACTTGGGGAAATAGTCAGCGATTTTTGTGTCGAATTGTATATTTTCTCAAACTCCCAATTCCCCATCTGCCCTAATATTTTGTATTCAAAGCTCCTCTCTTTTCTCGCCATATATGTATATGTAAAATTTTTATTTATTTCTTCATTTTTCCACAAACAACACCAGGAGTAGATGTTGGATCACTTTCTCCGTCTCAAGTTATATAATTTTTTCGCGAATTTGTTTCATTTTCGTTCATCTTCTTGTCCCATCAAGATGCCCGACTCTCTCTCTCTCTCTCTTTTACCTCTCCTCTTATATCTTGGATTATTTTCCCTTCGCCCCTTTCAACCTAGTAATTCTCTGTACGGTCTGAAATTGAATGCACCCCTTCAGGAACGGTATTTACTTACCGTTATCCCTCCCTCTGTTTTCTTTAGCTTTCCCTTTCCCCATTTCTGACGCATCCTGCCCTTTTTTTCCCTCCATAAACCTAGTGATGAGTTTTTAGTATGCATTCGAGTTCAGTGCATTTACGTAATTTTTCCTTCATCCCCTTCTCTCTCCATTTCCATCTCGGTCGGTGGGATATTTGCAAAAAAAAAAATATACTACTCCCATTACAGAAGCATCTGGGTGGAAAGGGAGAGAGTTACATATGAGTGACTGAGAGAGAGGGTATTACGAATTTTTAACTGTTTTTCTACGCGCTTGATTCTATCCACTCGTTTTTTTGTAAGTTACCAAAAAAGCGTTGGGGAAAGTGCAAGGGATTTGAGGAGAGGAGAAAGCGCAGTAGAGTTGAGAGAAATAAACCAAGAGAGAGAGAAGAGAGAGAGAGAGAGAGAGAGAGAGAATGAGAAAAAAATAAACGTATTCAAATGAGAAATGTACTTTTTCATTTTGATATCTTTATAGAGAAAATTTATGCGCTTTCCTTGGTCGTTAGAAAAATAAATATGTATTTTCCATACATTGAAGCAATAAGAAAGTGAGAGAAAGGGAGCAGAATCCGAAGGTTTTATTCTTCTTACTCTCTCTCTCTCTCTCTGTTTTTCAAATCTTACCAAGAAAAATACGAGGGTCTGTGTGCCTATAAAAGGGCTGGGAAGAATGAGAGTTGGGGTGTTTGAATACAAAAAAAAGTCTACATATAAAAAATAATACAAAAAAAAAATTTACGAAAGTGTTCTTCTATAGTACATTTCTATAATATGGAGGAAAAAAAGGGGGCGAAAGAAGGCATTTCAAGTGTGTGTTTGCAAACATATATTACAGATGGTTTTACTGGCAAGTGCGCAAAGAGCAGAATGAAGAATTGAAAACAGACGGAATAGCGGAGGAAGGAGGGGACTCCACAGATAGCGAAGCCTCCGGATCCCATACTCCGGAAAAAGAGAGATTCTAAAAAAAAAAGAAGAAGAAAGGAGGAGAAAGAGCAAAAGAAAAAAAAAAGACCGTAAGAAAAGGAGAGGAAAGAATGAGAAAAATACCAGATTTCAATCTCTAATCTTGACATGAAGACGAGGAGGAGGAGGAGAAAAGAAAGTAGAAGGAAAAAAAGGAAGAAAAAGACAGTCATAAACAGCTTCACAAAAGGATGGGGAGAGCCCGGGAAAAGAGGAAGAGAGATGAAGAGACAGCCAAAATAAGAGGAACATCACAAGATTGGGGGAATTCACAAAAAAAGGGTGATCGTTAGTGGAACTTCTACTTAAATATCAAAGATTCCTACTCAAATTACAACATCAATCAAGCCCACCCTTCTTTCTCTCTCTCTCCCTTTTCTTCACTGTCTCTCCCCCTCCCACAAAATTTTTTTCCCTCTTCCCGTCTTTCTTCGTACTACACATCTACTGCCGGGAAAAAATATGGTTTTTTTTTAACCATTTATGTAAAAAAAAAATACATTGGATTCAACGATCAAGAAAGAAGATGAAGAAGCCAGAAGAAGATGAGTTTTTTCGGGCGGTAGTAAGTTCCATTCAAAAAGAGGGAAAGAGAGAAAAAATTATTACATTCTCCGTCTCCTCCTCCCCTTGAGTATGTTCAACGTTATGACAGTGTTGATGACAGACTTTCTCTCTCTTATGATTAGACATGTGAGAAGCCCCTATGGTTCCTCTTCTCCTCCTTCTTACTGGAAGGTAACATCTTTTATTTTTTTATATAGAGAGGGGGGGAAGAAAATTTGAAACACTGACATCTTTCACTTATTATTGTCAATCATTCCACCAATTTCAATCTTTTCATTTCTTCTTTCAATAGATCCTTTTTTTGATACGTTTTTTTTTCTCTGTATACGTATAGAAGACATTAATTACACAATTCGTGTTATCCCATGTGAAGCCTTTCTTTGGCAACAGCACGAAGCGAGGAGAAAAACTCTTCCGTAAAAAAATACCACATCACGCTACTTACACGGCTATTCGGTGTAATTGCAATTACGCAAAGATTATTAACCACAAAAAAAAAATGTTACCAAAAAAAAAACACTTTTTGCTCTATGAAAAATTTGAAAAAAAAATTTTTTGCACTCCTTCAAATTCCTGCCAAATACAAAAACAAAAACTTAGAAAGAGACCTCACAGAGAGATACCTACTATAGACGAATTTAGAGAGAAAATTACTTTAAAAAATGGAAAATAAATTACGTGCACGAAATTCTGGAAGAAAAAAAAAACGGAATTATGCTCTATTTCTTTGAAAGCAACTTAGAAAATCCTGTGCTATTATAGGTCTTTATAGGAAGTTTTATGATGTCGGAAATTCGCACTCACATCGCTTATAGATTACAACCGCCTCTCTAACCTCCCATTAATACATGTTGATAGGGATCTCTGTAATTCTCCCCGGTTTATTTCCCTCTTCCAGTGCCAAATGCGGGAGTTTTTAAACAAATTAGGAACCATCCGCCACATCCTTTTTCCAGTCCCTCGTGTAGACTTTCCCAGAGGCAATACGGATGCGGCTTCTATACGAGATCAAATCAATTTTTTCGATATATAAAACATGGTAGATAATATCCCTTTTTGTCACATTTACAGAGTGCACAAGTGATACTTTAGGCCCGTCATTTAATTTGAATTAATGCTCCCGAAAGAACCTAATTTTTTATGTCCTCCGAATTTCCCCCGTAAATATGTCCCATTCCTTTTTTCCGTGATTGGATCCAAAAACTTTGGGGGAATGTGGTAAAATATTTTTTTTTCGGATGCAGAAACCATTTTTGGATGTTAATCGCCAGAAACTGAGAAATATGAGTTTATTTAGATGTTTTTGTAGCACATTTGGAGGCTTTCCTATTACATCCCTTTAGGGGGTAAAGAAATCTGGGGAAAAAAAAGAAAGCATAAAGAACATAAAAAAAAACTTTTCTACAATCTTCCTGTTATGATAAATTGAGGTGAATCTTTTTTCTACGTGCACTACGGCTAGATTGGGAAGGAAAGAAAGCCTTGAGAAAGTCAAAAACTGCCTTTTTTTCTTCTTCTTTATTTCCTGGCAGTATCCCGGTATTCCAAAGATAAATTCAGGGAGTATCTCTCTACTGGAGAGATACATAACATTCGTTAATACACATTATTTTTTACGGCAGATTTTTTTTTTTGCACATTCCGAAAAAATAAGCTTTACGATGTCTAAATTGATATGATATCCGACTTATTATTATTGCCACAAGAATGGAAATATTCATCAGTCTTGATGAGTACTTTGGACAGTTTTTTGGGAAATTTTGAACAAAATGTGAATAACGAAGAATTATAACTGACATGAATTGCCCGTGAAAAGGTTAGGCAAAAAAAAAAACAAATGGTGTTTTAAAAATGTTAATATTAAAATAAACGTAACACAAAACTAATATTTATAGAAGCGAAAATTGTTGTTATTACAGATCTGTTATTATGAAATAGTAGTCTAGAACTGAATCCTGCCAAATCGAAAAAAAAATGATTCTATGCAGAAACAGAGTGAGATGGGGGGAAAAAATATTGTGAAAACAATCTGTTGTTATTCCGGGATGAACCCAACTTTTAGTGAAACTGGATACATTCTACGCGTCTTTATGTGTACAAAAAAAAACACGGCTTTCCCTATTTTCTTCTTCAGGCAGACTTTCACCGAAAAATTCCTTTCAACCCAAAAATTTATTGTACAACTTGTACAAGTTTTTTCAGTGTCTATACGTCCCCTGACTCAGGGGTAAACTGGAGCCTATTAACTGGAGGCTTACTAATATTAAGGAATCCCAATTAATTACAATATTCACATTTATAAGATTTTTAGTCGCTTCGACCACGATAAAAAAAAAACCCTGCAGACGAAATCGGATTAATAAGTTTTGAAAAAAGTAAAAAAAAAAAAATTTACTTTGTAACGGAAAGAGGAAAACGTCTTTGTATTATTAGAAGATTTTGCACAAGACAGGAAAAAATGGTTAAAATAACAGGATAAAAAAAACTGCATGTATACCATTTGGTTACTGTTGATATTTTCTCTATCATTAACATATAACAAGGAAAGTTATACAAGCAAATGGACTCTTATACAAAATACGCAATTTTGTGCTTCGTGAGGAAACTTAATACTTATTATTATCTTCCGCTCTAATAATAATAAAAAAAAAATCTTACATTACCTGGAAGCATCCCAGGGATTCTTTTACAAAAACATTTGTTTCACCCCGTCATTAACCTTTCCACGTAGCGGAGAGATTGTGTAAACAACAAACAAATGTACTATGTTTCCAACCCCCTTTTTTTCTTATATTTTAAATGGCAACTAATGTATTTACATATACATATGTACTACTTAGAATTTTCTAAAATTGTAAACACTATAAGGAAAACAATTCTCAATGGAGGATTCTGATAGAAGACCGATTCAGTATTATACATTGCATGTGTATGTACATACTAAACAATACTTTCTTTCTTTGGACAAATTGATGGCAACATCATCAATTATTATACGACTTTTTGTGTCAAAAAAATCAAACATGGTTAAAACGCTCATGTATATGTTACTATGTGTATATGCATGTAGATTTCCTTGGAATTATCAAACGTTTTTCTTAGCAAAATAAAACCGACTGCTACAAATTATTTAAAAAAAAAAAACACGCGTGTGTGGAGCTTATTTATTGGCATTGTTTATTGTTCCTTGAACCGATGTTCAAACAGTTTTTGGAGTAATTGGCCTTTGATCTTGTGCTTCCATCATATAGCCATATAAGAGCCATATAGAGCATCGGAAAATTCAAAACATCGTACCGTCCTGTGCAGAATATTATTGTGAATTAGCCCAACCAGGTTTCATCAACATCTTTTCATACAGGACGGAATAATGGCAATTTTTTGAACTTAATTTTTCGAAGTCTTTAGAATATCCAATTGATCATGTGAAAATCATCGAAGATCCTAAACACAAAACATTATTTTTAAAATCGCAGCAATCATATTTTGTACAGAAAATCAGAATGTTATGATGAATTTAGATCGAAAATGTTTTACAAAACTCGAGCCAAAAGAAGCCATAAAACCCAGGCTTAACGCATTTGCACAATTTGGCCAATAAAAATTACCAATTATAATCACGTTTTTCATACTACAAAGCAACCTAAGAGAACATCTTCCTTTTTAAAAATATTCTTTACAGGATTCTTTAATTTTACTTCAATTTCAAGAATTCCACAATTTGGCGAATAAAAATAACTAATTAAAATAATGTTTTTCATACTACAAAGCAACCTAAGAGAGCATCTGCCTTTTTAAAAATATGCTTTACAGGCTTCTTTAATTTTATTTCAATTTCTAGAATTCCACATTAAAATCCCAGTAAATTGTGCTCCATATTATAGTGTTTAAATTTGGAAGTCTCTTCCCCGACCTGGACAGAGGATGATTGAAGACAGCGCCTGGAGAATCGATTCTGGACGGAATGGAAGAAATCATATTTGATCCCTTCCTGCCGATAGACTCGTAATAATAAGCCCCGAATGTGAAACCATTGTTTTTGTTGTCCCGATTGAACCCCAAGCATTTCGTATTTGTAAAGGAATGCTTTGGACAAGTTTCTAGACCCAATAATGACATTGTGGGGCGACCCCCTAAGAATGTCCATGTTCTGCATTCCAGGGGCATACACGGGGGTACAATTCATATCACTTCCCTTCCGTCTTCCAGTTGGTCGTAATAAAAGATTTAGCCAGAGCCAATTGGAGTGTATTGGATCCTTAGGAAAGGCTCATAAGTCATCATTACGGGAAGGGCGACTTTATTTCATTTCTTCCATTCTCTCTTCCCTTCCCTTCCTTTCATTCCCTTTGCTTTGAGATATCCTATAAGTACTGGTACATTTGGAGTGAAAGGGGGGCAAAGGAGTCCCTCGTATTTTTCCCCGTCACGGTGCGTCCATCTATGGTACTCAATATCTTTTAACTTCCACATGAAGCTCTCATCGCATGTTTCCGAGTCCGTTCACATCCGGCGGAGAAAGGGGGAAAAATATAGGACGCGAGGGGAAGAACATTAACAAGAACGTTTCCTCCTAGCCCTTTTTTACAGAGACAAAAGGATGAGAGAGAGAGGACGGAGAGGATTCCAGAAGAACTCGGGAGAGTCAGTGTCAAGAATGTCTGAATTTCCTCCAAAGGCGTCATTTCTATACGTATATACTCTTTCCTATTTTTTTTTCTTACCTTTTCTCATCCCCGTTTTTTTTTTGGGAAGGAAAGAGGCATCATTTTTTGGACGGTACGAAAGTCCAGGGATGAAAAGAATTATTGCTATTATTACTATTTGGTTCTGTATTGTACCAGTTTTTTAAGGAGCTGACACCAAAGGTTTAGCCGTCAAGTCAGCAAGACATCATCTTTTGGGGGTTTCCTTTTTTGTCCGATCCCGTTGCCAAAAAAAAAACTCCAGGCAAAAAATAAAAAAAACAGCCAGGCAAAAAATATAAAAAATCCAGGCAAAAAATATAAAAACATCCAGGCAAAAAATAAAAAAACGTCCAGGCAAAAAATATAAAAAATCCAGGCAAAATATTTAAAAAATCCAGGCAAAATATTTAAAAAATCCAGGCAAAATATTTTAAAAAATCCAGGCAAAAAATAAAAAAGAATCCTGGCGAAAAATAAAAAAGAATCCTGGCGAAAAATAAAAAAGAATCCTGGCGAAAAATAAAAAAGAATCCTGGCAAAAAAAAGAATCCAGGCAAAAAATAAAAAAGAATCCTGGCAAAAAAAAAAAATAATCCTGGCAAAAAAAAAAGAATCCAGGCAAAAAATATAAAAAATCCAGGCAAAAAATAAAAAAACATCCAGGCAAAAAATAAAAAAACGTCCAGGCAAAAAATAAAAAAACGTCCAGGCAAAAAATATAAAAAATCCAGGCAAAATATTTAAAAAATCCAGGCAAAAAATAAAAAAGAATCCTGGCGAAAAATAAAAAAGAATCCTGGCAAAAAAAAAGAATCCAGGCAAAAAATAAAAAAGAATCCTGGCAAAAAAAAAAAGAATCCAGGCAAAAATGAAAAAGAATCCTGGCAAAAAATAAAAAAGAATCCTGGCAAAAAATAGAATAAATTCCATGCAAAAAAATCTATAAGCACTGTCAAATCTGTACATTCTCAAGAATCGAATCTAAAGATTTGCACTGGACTTTCTCCTTGAAAAAAAGAAATACTTCTTCAGCATTTTCAAGTTTTGTCTGTCGCACAATTCCCCAGATACAAAGTTGCTTACTTGTGTTCTTGATTTGTAAAAAAACTCAATTTCCTCCCCGTAAAAGTGGAAGACACTCATTCTGACAAAAATAAAGAATCCAAGAAGCAAGTTTCTTTTCCAAGTTTAGAAAAAGATATGGAAATCGAAGAAGATAATGAGAGGAGAAAGGCTTTTTCCTTCACAAAGAATGAGATTGACTATCTGCCACTTATTTTGGCAAGCCCAGCTGCAATTTCCAACTTTTCCCCATTATGTTCAAACTCATACTCTCGAAAGGAAGAAAAAACCAGCTTTTTTTGTTCTTCTCCAAACTCTTGTTTTTTTCTCCACTTACAGTCACCATCATTTCTTTGGGGGAGGAGGAAGAAAGTGAGAGAGAGAGAGAGAGAGAGAGAGAGCGAAAAAAACCCAAGGAAGACCAGATTCTTTGTGTGAAAGACATTTTGGAAGGGTGACGATATAAAGTCAGCCAAAGTAATTGTGTGCATACATACGTATACATATGTATATGTGTCGAAATAAAAATTGTGAGGTAAGCGTTCCTTTCCCACAACTAACTTTCTTTTACTAATCCGCTCTTGTTTCTCTTTGGATGCCAACATGTTCTCAAGTGAGCTAACAAGTCTTTATGTCTTAAACCTTCTACTTGCTAGCTTTTGGCCTGTGGGCAAGAGAAAAAAAGTTAGTTTTTTTTTCACACAGCAACACACATTGACATGGCCAATGTCATATGGAGTGTACATAGTTAAAATAATTGGATATTATACTTACGCCAAGTTCCAGAGCAGCTGACAACTTGAGAGAGACAAAGAGAAAAGGAGATTATGAGAGAGACAAAGATAAGGGGGAAAGAAAGAGGAAGAAAGAATGAGTACGAGAGAGACAAAGATAAGGGGGAAAGAAAGAGGAAGAAAGAATGAGTACGAGAGAGAGAAAGACGGAGACAGAGATAGACAGAGAAAGAAAGACAGAGAAAGGGAGAGAGAAAGAGAGACAGAGAAAGGGAGAGAGAAAGAGAGACAGAGAAAGGGAGAGAGAAAGAATGAGTAAGAGAGAGAGAGAAAGACGGAGACAGAGATAGAGAGAGAAAGAAAGACAGAGAAAGGGAGAGAGAAAGAGAGACAGAGAAAGCGAGAAAGAAAGAATGAGTGAGAGAGAGAAAGAATGAGTAAGAGAGACAAAAAAGAGAGAAAGTGAGAGAAAGAGAGAGAAGGAGAGAAAGAGAGAAAGAGAGAAAAAGAGGGAGACATAGAGACAGAAGGAGAGAGAAAAAGAGAGATACAGAGAGAAATAGAAAGAAAAAGGGAGTAAGAATGATAAGAGAAAGAGAAAGGGAAAGAGAAAGAGGGTGAAGGAGATAAAGAATGAGTTAGCGAGAGAGAAAGAGAGAGAAATAGGTAGATATAGAGAGAAAAATAATGAGTAAGAGAGAGAGAAAGCGGAGAAAGAATGAGGAAGAGAAAGAGACAAAGAGATAAAGAGAAAGAAAGAGAAAGAGGGAGACGGAGAGAGGACAGATAAAAAGAGAAAGAAAGAGAAAGAGGGAGATAGAAAGAGTAAGAGAGAGAGAAAGAGGGAGACAGAGAGAAAAAGAGAGATATGGAGAGAGAGATGGAGGGAAAGAGAGAGAAAGTGAGAGAGAGAGAAAGAAATGAAGAAAAGGGAAGGACATGATGGTGCTTTGGACTCCTAGTAATAATAGTGAAGGTGGCAAAGTGTCAAGTCCAGATTGTCGCCCGAGTCAAAAGGATGAGAAGTCATAAAAGGTTATAGGAAGTGGAGAAGAACAAAGGAGGGCTGAGAGACAGAAATATTTATATAGAGAGGAAGCGACAGAGAAAGAAGTCTTTCTCCGGGTGGAAATGTTTGGAATGGGTAGAAACTTTTCCTGTTTGTCTGAGGTAAGTCCTATATATAATAATTCCTTTCACCCTTCTCCCTCTCCTTTCACACTCCTCCAATGCAGACCCCCACACACCCTGCATTTGGAGGGGAAGTTGGAAATGATCTCACATTACCCCAAAACGTTGGAGCTGCATGTGCCCAAAGGGCTGCCGGTCCCATTCGAAACTGACAAGTAGTGATAAGTACTTGGACAAACTTTTGTGTTTATAGCAGCAACAAGCCCCCAACTCGGACGATATGTATAGGTACATACATACACCCCAGCATTTCACCACAGCTCAAGGAGTATCATTCATAATAAATTAATTTGGTCGATGTCGTCCCTCCCCCTCCCTCACCTACCTCTTTCTTCCATTAGAATTTCAAAATAACCCATCACAGCTTGCTAATTTACATGGAGCACTCCCCTCCTCTCTTCCCCGTGAAAGTTTCTCCTCCGTAAATGTTCCCCGGTCTTTTTCTTGGAGAGAAATGTCCCATTACTCTCCCTCCCATAAACGTTTCCAGGGGAAAGGTTTAAGGCTGTACTTCTCTACAGACGGTGGGTACTAATTCCTTTTGTTTCAAGTGCTAAGCCTTGGGAGAAAGAAAGGGAGAGATAGGAGACAAATTAGGATGGAGGGAGGGAAACGGGGAAAATGAGAGAGAAAGAGAGAGAGAGGGAGAGAGAGAACACATAAAGAGAGAATCACGGAGAGAGAAATGCAGAGAGAAAGGGAGAGAGCGAGACGGGAAGCGAGAGAGACACGGAGAGATACAGGAAATGAGAGAGAGAGAGAACAAATAAAGGGAGAATCACAGATAGAGAAACACAGAGAGAAAGAGAGAGAGAGCGAGACGAGAAGCGGGAGAGACACGGAGTGATACAGGAAATGAGAGAGAGAGAGCGAGAGAAGAGAGATAGAGATTTTGTGGCGGTCCCAAGTGAGACTCTTTTTTCAACTTTATTTTTCAACTTTATTTGCCTTAAGGTGGGCTAATATAATCAGGAAAAAGTGGGAAGAAAACTTTAGACTGCCAGAATGCTTTTCTCTCTTCCTGTCGCTCTCTCTGGGGCAAGAGGAGTGAAATTTTCAAAGTGAAAAAAAAAAAGTTTCCCTTAAAGATTTTACTCAAAGTAACTAACATCCCTAGGTATACATCTTATGTTCATATATATACACAGAGGAATAGTGTGTGGGGGCATTGAGTTTGAAAAAGAAGAGAAGACGACGGTGTGTATAGAAGAGCCAGAGGATGAGAAAAACTTTGGTTGGAGGTTTCACAGCGAATAAGTTACACACACACACTTTGGAAAGTTTACTGTGATCATGCCATGATCCTTTTGGTACACTCCGAAGAGATGTGATTAAACGGTCCCATTTTCCGAACCCGCCGGACATTTACCCACACCGTGGAACCCCGTCGACTTCACCCCGACAGTATTAACGCGGCCCTACTAATACTACGCTGGATGGAGGCGATATTGCCTTGCAGGATCCTACCCCGTCAAGGTGACGACATTACCCCATTAATTGTAATTTGTTAATTTAATTTTGTTTAAAAATGTTACGTGGTAACTTGGTTGAAACGGGTGTTAACTTTGTTAAAAATGCTACTGCTGCTGGTGACAATTACCAAATTCTTCTGGGGAATCAAGTTCCCAAGCATGCTCAACGAAGCAATGACTGGCGGGGTAATATCGCTACTCAGGCGGGGTAATAATTGGCGAACGCCTAAAAGGCTGCACTATCGGTATTTTTTGGATTGCGATATGAATTATAATGCCAAGCATTGGATTGCCATTGCGATATGAATTACAATGCCAAGCATAGGATTGCCATTGGGATATGAATTATAATGCCAATCATAGGATTGCAATTGCGATTCAAATTAATCTGTATAGAGTAAAAAAAAACAATGAATGAATACAAATTAATTGAAAAAAATACAGATTAGGATTTCCATTGGAATGGTTTCATAATTTGTTTCACGAGAGGTGGAACTAAAGATAATAGAACTAGTATAAAATATCACGTCTCATGATTCTTAAATAAGAATTAGGAGGCAAATATCACGTTTCATGGTGTTACAAATTTACGTTTAAATTACGATTTCAGTAATTCAATAATAGCCCAAAAATATGTCAGTTTAAAATTAAAAATCATTATTAGCGATCAACTCTGGTTAACGACCTTCAAATTTGTGTTAACTGGACAACTAAATTACTAATTAACTCTCAGATACACATTACATATGTGAATATACCAGATAAAATCAGGAAAATTTAGAAATTGAATACATACACGTGATTGAAAGAATTCTGCAGAGACTTCCGACTGCTGAGAACTATTCCAGGAACTTCAACGAAAAATGCCATTTTGTGAAATTTTTTAATGAGAATCCAATCTAATCTAATCCAAATCGTGCAGATCACAAAAGCATCTATAATATTACAAAGAAAAGCTGCCATTGATCAAAAACTTGACCAATTCTTGTCGTGATTGGACGTATTTAGTATTTTCGTGGTTTCGCAACATTTATTTTCGCTATTTAAGCATTTCGTTATTTTTTCATTGTAGTCCTTATTATATGCTCTACGCTTTGGGAGTGGGAATTTATGCCTACCGGAAAAATTTGGAACTACATATTCATTCAAAAATGACACGGTTGCGATTGCAATTGTAATTCTTTCCAATCTCGATTTCAATTTAAATTATTATTCCCCTTGAAATTATAATTGCAATATCGATACCGATGAATAAAAATACCGATAGAATTGGGATTCCGATACAAACACGATTACCAATAGGTAGCCCTGGCCTCAACCCAAGAGGAGTTTTGACTGGCAGGGTAATAGTGGGGTAAAGCCACCACTTGTAAAAGTCATTCCCTGGACGGGATGCTGTCATTGACATGGCGGGAATGTGAGGTCGGGGTGTTGACGGCGGGGTCATATCGTTGGGTAGGAAAGAGGGATATGACGTGAAAGGGATTAAACTCATACAGTCGTAATCGTCTTGGTTTTAGAGAAGTGAAAGCCGCCATCTCTATACGTCTCTCCCCCGTCTCTTTATCTCCTTTCCCCGTCTTCCTTTCACAGGGTAATGGCTGTGCTACGGATTATGTGTGGTAAAACATGGATTTCTCCCCGGGAATTTCCCACCCCCACGTCTACCTACGTATGTCCCATGTGAGGGAATCCAATTCTTTTTTTTTATGATTATTTTATGTTCAAGCCTTGGCGCCTTGATGATTAATTGAATTGCCTTTATTATTGTTGAGACCCATTGTTACTGCCACGTGCTGTATGTGGGAGTTTTGGGAGACTCTCTCTCTCTCCTGGTTTCCTCTTTTTTGGGGTGTTGAAGGAAGAAAAATTTTAGGGGAGGGAGAGGGAAGTGAAACATATAAAAGTACACAAAAGATGTTTCCTTTGAGATATTGAGGGGGAGCGGAGGAGAGTTTCTGTGAGGGAAAGAGGGATAAAAATGAGGCTGGTGTCGCTTTCTTTTTCTTCTCCGAGGGAGGAAAAAGTGGGAGACAAGCGCTCATTTAACGATATCAAACGCCATGTAGCCACAAACATTACCACAGAGCTTTCTCTCTCTCCGATTTTCTCTCTCTCTCTCTCTTTCTCTCTCTCCCTTTCTTTCTTTTGTATTTGTCTCCGTCTTTCATGAAGGGCTTAAGCTTTACTTTTCTCCTCCACCTCCAAAATCTCCTCCGTCCTCTCCTACCTCTCCCCGGGTTTTTCGTGTCACAGCAATAATGGAATTAAGTATAAACAAGGAGAAAGTCAGAGGTCGATATTAAGATGCTTGGGAGTATCTTGTACCTCCTCCATCACATTTTTTCCCCCTCACTTGCTATTTTAAACCGTAGGAGTAAAGTGGTGATAGTGGTGTGTGGTTTTGTCCTCGTACTAAAAGTAAACCTTAAGTCACCGTTCTTCAGCTGAGCACCAAGAAAAAAAAAAGAAAAAAAAATCAATAGAAGCTTGTCGCATTTTAACTGTGAGAGAAAAAAACGGGAGGAGAAAAGGGAAAGGAGAAAGAAAGTTTTTTTTTATGAAAGGGAAGGGGAGAAGAGAGAAAGTCAGGGGAGAGTCAATGGTATAATGGAAGCCACCTATACAATGTGCCTCCCAATGATTTTTTTCTCATCCATTATACCCTTTGACAATACATTTCCTCAAAGTTTTTCAAATCCCCCACTTTGTGTCGCTCATTGTCAAAGGGGAAGTAGTATAAATAAATAAATACAAATAAAGAAAGCAGTCATTACTTCCCTTTCGTTTTATATTTATTTTATATTTAAAATATATATATATATGTAAGATCGGGTTGAAGGGGTTTTTAGCCGTAAAAATTCCATGATATGGTGTAGCCAGTATGATGATTATGACCATACTAGTAAGTAATACGGGAAAGAGAAAGTCGTCGAAAATGAGGAACTAGAGTGGGAACATTGCCAGTATTTTCCATGGCGCGGCAACATATAGAGGCGCCAGTCGCATAATAATGCCCTCTTTTTCCTCTTCTACCAATTTCTTTCCCTTATTCCTTCATTCCTCCAATCCCCCCCTTCCCTTCCTCCAGACAAAAAAAACTACTTTCCCCAGCATTTGAACAGTAAATTGGGCTTTTTTGGAGGGCTATGCTTCTCCATATATCTCCGTTCTTTTTGGGGTGCATAGTAGTCAGTTAATAGTTGGGAAGAGGAAGAGAGAGAGAGAGAGGGGGTCAAATACATTTTTGGGGGGTTCCTCTATACCTCCAAGAGGTATATGTCTCTGAAGGGTGTAAGGAGAGAGACAGAGAGTCTTTCTGGGGTAATATGCACACTGCATTCTATGAATAGGACATGGAAAGAGGTTTCCCATGACTCAGACGTTGCGGGTGTGTATGTATGGAAAAGGAGCTTTTTTTGCTTAAGTGCCGTCTGTATGTGTGTGGAATAATGTTTGAAAGACAAGGCGTGAGGAAGTGAGAGAGAGAGAGAGAGAGAGAGCGAAAGAAAGGGAAACAGCGAGAGAGAAACAGACAAAAGAGACGGAGCGACCAAAAAGAGAGAGATAGAAAGACCAAAGAGAGAGAGACCGAGAGAGAGACCGAAGAGAGAGAGAAAGAGAGGCAGAGAGGCACAGAGAGAGACCAAAGAGAGGGAGAGAGAAAGAGAGACAGAGAGAGAAAGAGAGAGACCAAAGAGAGGGAGAGAGAAAGAGAGACAGAGAGAGAAAGAGAGGGAGAGAGAAAGAGGGACAGAGAGAGAAAGAGAGGAAGAGAGGCACAGAGAGAGACCAAAGAGAGGGAGAGAGAAAGAGAGAAAGAGAGGAAGAGAGGCACAGAGAGAAACCAAAGAGAGGGAGAGAGAAAGAGAGACAGAGAGAGAAAGAGAGGAAGAGAGGCACAGAGAGAGATCAAAGAGAGGGAGAGAGAAAGAGAGAGAAAGAGAGGTAGTGCGAGAAAGAAATGGAGAGAAATTGTGAGAGAGAGAAATAAATAAAGAGAAATTGCGACAGAGAGAGAAAGAGAGGTAGTGCGAGAAAGAAATAGAGAGCAATTTCGAGAGTCTGGAAAAGAAATAAAGTTCTTTAAATAATAAAAGTATCTAATTTAAAATATTTAAAGTATGTATATTCTTTAAATAACTTTAAAGAAATAAGAAAAGAAATTGAGAGAAATTGCAAGAGAGAGTGAATTCGAGAGAAATTGCGAGAGAGAAAGAAACAGAGGCAGACAGAGAGAGAAATACAGTGAGCCAGAGAGAGAAATAAAGAGAGAGAGAGAGAGAGAAATAAAGAGAGAGAGAAAGAGAGAGAAAGAAAGAGAGACAGAGAGAGAAATAAAGAGAGAGAGAGAAAGAAAGAGAGACAGGGAGACAGAAATAAAGAGAGTCAGAGAGAGAGAGGCAGATAGAGAGAAGAGAGAGAGACAGAGAGAGAAAGAAAGAGAGACAGGGAGAGAAATAAAGAGATAGAGAGAGAAAGAAAGAGACAGGGAGAGAGAAATAAAGAGAGACAGGGAGAGAGGCGTAGAGAGAGAAAGAGAGAGAGAGAGGGAGATAGAAAAGAGAGAGGGTAGAAGAAAAGGGGGAGAAAAAGGAGAAGATTTTAGCATTTACGTAGGCTTTCTAATGCCGTATGAGATGACTCCATCCATACATATACATAAATTGCTCTCACCCCTACAGACGTTCCGAGACAGCTGTATTCCCTGTGTTTCCTTTACGGTCGCTATTTGTAATAGGAAAGGGAAAAAGCCTTGCTATACACGGTCTGCTTCGACTCCCACCCGCTATCGATCTCGAAAAAGGCATAGCTTCCTCCAAAAGCACACATGACGTATATAAAGAGAGAGCATAGGACGACTGTGGATATGCAGACTCTCCCTCTCCCTCTGTACTCTTAGAGCGTTTGGAAATCGACGGAAAGGGTGACGGAGGAGCTCCTTGTGACTCGGACGATGTAGTGCTATATGAGGCTCCGAGAACGGCCGAGAAAGCCCGGATGCCCCAATGGAAAATTCTGCACCATCCCCACGATTATACCACCTTCCGAACTGTGCAGATTCCTCTCTTTTTATCCAGTGGTTTATTTCTCCCGTCCATCTTTGAAAACTAAATAAGTAAATGAACAACAAATAAATAAGGAAATAACGGAAGTCAGTGACATTGTTGAGGGGAAGATTGTGTCATCCCCTTCCCAAAACCATTGTTGGAAGGGACGCTCCCTGGATTTTTTTTGTTGTGTGTGAGCTCAAGGACATTCCAGCCTTTATGGAAGTCACTTGGGTCAACGCCACTGGATTCTCAAGTCAAGTTGGAGACTGAATTCAGGTAAACTTTTATTGTTTTCATTTTAAATTCATTTGTTGGTGACGTTTACTGGGTGTAAAGATTTATATTTGGACGGGATTTGTGTGAGTCATGTGGGCAAAATTTTGACACGGAAGTGACATTGCATGCGTTTAGGAAGCCACGGGAAAGCTGAGCACCTATCCACATGTAGATCCGAGGGAGAAAAAAAAATCTTTGTTGGGGTTATTCCAAATTAATTGTATACTGAAGGATTTTTGTTTTTTCAAATGTATATGGCTTCTCCCTAACTGTTTTCAGTTTTTTTTCTTTTTGGCAACAGCAATCTGGCTGTTTCGTCCTCTTTCTCCTCCGCTTTTATTGCCACTTGCATGTCTGTTGCTACAAAATTGTGGAGATTAATAGGGTTTTTCATGTACCAAGTGTGCTCAAGATTCTCGGGGGCACCGTTCTATCCACGGGGAAATGTGTATTTGTCCCTTCATCTGACCTCTGAGGCTTTGGACAACGGTTTTTCCTTGAGATGACCTCTTTTGACCATC
The DNA here is from genome assembly GCA_034698585.1 of Disparrhopalites patrizii. Taxonomy (NCBI): domain Eukaryota; kingdom Metazoa; phylum Arthropoda; class Collembola; order Symphypleona; family Sminthuridae; genus Disparrhopalites; species Disparrhopalites patrizii. Next base: position 8,397 of record JAQGBT010000678.1, on the reverse strand, counting down.
TCTTGACATTTTCCAAAACTCGGGCCTCACCTGAACTTTGTCGTTCACCATTGCTTTGAACAACTATGGCGTTGGACAAGGCTTGAAGTGTGCAGGCGCATGAGTATTTTTTGACCTCGAGGATGTTCCAATTTAATGCGCCTAAACCAGGAAAATGCTTCAAATGCATTGAGTAATTAATTAATTATGTAATTGAGAAATTCTGTTTGTATCTCAGTCTAAACATTTCCCATGTAATACGAATTTTAATTGCCAAAAAGCTCGTGGGAAACCAAATCGGGCAGCAATTTCCTTTTAGTGTGCACATCACTGAATATTGGGGCAATTAACGGCAACAAAATATCCATGGTTTAGATCTGTACACGAATTTATTACCGTTTTTTAAAACTTGTTGTCAATACCAAGATTATTGGCAAATTTTTTTCCCTTACCATATGTTGATTAACATGTCAACAAATGTGGAGTCTTTTCCTTTCAAATATTTCAGCCCAATGTGAGCACTTTAGAGGACATTTTGTTTACATGGGCAAGGCCACTGTGACATGGCGAGTCTAAATTAAAATTAATGCGTAAAATGTGAGCACGCTCGTCTTAAATTAGTAAAAGACACCGCGCAGCGTTGTTAATGTAATGGTGACAAAAGCTCCGCCCCTTTGATTTTAATTTTAGGCTGGCATTTAAATAATAAATCTATGCAAAATTATAAGTCCCTTTAAAAGGCCAGTCTCGTGAATTAGCAAATTAATGTTAATTACTGAGCTTGCTGGCAAGGCTTCGTGGAAAATTTGGGGAATTGGTAGAATCTTCTGTAAGCCGGCTTCATCCCAGCGAAAAGCCATATCTGATTATTCTATCCAAAATGTCTGGAAGATTTCAAAGATAAATGTAAAGTTTAACTAATTAAAATTGTATTCATACGAAGTCTGAGAAATATATGTACATTAGCATTTCTCTAGTTGAAACACATTTCAAGTAAAGCACCACCTCCAACACATTGCCCGTTTGCTCAGAAAGTACTACAAAACTTAGAGGAATTAAGCCCAGCAGAGACTTGGAGGTCCAGGTGATATAAATATTTAAGAACATCAAGAAACATTCCCGTGCATTTTTACAAAGGGAAATTAGATGCAACAGATGAAGTGAAAAAAAAAGGTCCACACCTGCAGGAAAAAAAAGCCAGATGTTTAAAAAACTATGTTACAAAGCATTGTGGTCAAATTATGCCTAAAATATTGCAACGTTTGTTCTTTTTCTGCACGTGCAATAACCCTCTACGTTTTGCATCCTTTTAGCAAACATTTTGAAGGGGGAACGTTTTGAAAAAAAAGAAAGAAAGAGATTCCCTTGAGTTTTTCCTAACTAGCTCCTATTGGATTTTTTTTTCTGTGGCAATGGATTGGAAAAAACCAGCTTGTGGTACATGTGCAGGAGGAGTGAGTCGGCTCTGTAGTGAAGGATGTTTCAGCATTATTATCATTATTTACCTTTTTAGAGAAATCTACTAGGAGGAGAAAATGCTCGTAAGTCCTCTCTTTTAGCAAAAGCCCATAAAATCTTTGGGATTACGAGGACGGACGTATGCATGTGCTTCGTCTTCCCACGAGGAGACACTTACGTACTTAGTGCTTCAGAGCCAAGATTATTGACGTTGAGGGCTATGGCAAAACTACAAGGCTGAGAAGGAATCGAATTAGATTAACTTAAATGCTGCTCAAGCTCCTGGTGCACATACAACCCTTTTTTCTCATCTCTCTCTCTTCTGTCTCTCTCTCGCTCTCTCTCTCTCTCTCTGAAGATAGAAGAGCAACTGTGTATTTTTTTCCTCCAACAATTATGTACGTCCCTACATTTGGATGTACCAACAAGATCTCTGCTTAACTTGGAACATTTTTCCTTCTCTCTTCATGAGTGAATGGCTGAATGTTAGCTAAAAATAGGATGTGTGATCCTCATGCAATGGGAGTAGGAGATGGACTGACGGTAGAAAAACAGCGGTTACATTGAGAGCACGTTGAAATAGTTCAATGAAGTAGCATACAGAAGAGGCTGGGATCTTCCACAGTAGTTGACTACCACTCATTTACACACTTTTTTCTCTCTGGCACTCTCTCTCTCTCTCTCTCTCTCTCTCTGGTTCTCTCTCTCTCTCTGTTTCGCTCTTCTCCCAAGGAATTGGACTTGTGTGAAATGAATGACTTTTTCCCTAATACATTTTTAGTTTCGTGTGTACCGTCCTCTGCGAAAGGGAACGCAGTGGGAGTTCCAAAAAATTTTTTAGATCTGTTTAGTCGTAAAAAACGGTAGTTTTAAAATGCATTCAATGCATCCCGTGATTGCATTAACTTTTCAAATTCTCCACTCTCAATTTACTCCAGCTAAAAACTATTTGGTTGTGAAATGACGGACAAAACATTCGGTTTTTAAAGAGGAATCAAGTTTTTTTTTTAAAGATTCGGAGAAAAAACATTAAAAGAGCTGGTAATTTTGGGAGAGGGCAAGTGTTCCGGGGAAAAAAACGGAGGGTTGCGGAAGTACTTGGTTATGTGCATGAGAGAACATGCTCTTAGCCATTTGGTTCATTGGAACTCAAGTAGCAACGAGATCGTACAGGATGTTGGATAAATTAACTACGTCAGGTAATCTCTCAATCTATTGATAAGCAGAAAGCTAAATCCTCAGCTACACATTTTTTCTCCTTTTATTATACTCAATGGAATATTTTTTTTTGGAGCATGTAGCAACTTTTTTCGAGAGTGGAAAGGGAGCTTTGGCCATTGTGAGAGTCAACCGGAGCGAGAGTGAGAGAGAGAGAGAGAGAGAGGAAAAAAGGAGACATGGAAGGTTACTAATAGCGATGGAGTAAGGCAGAAAGGGACAGAATGAAATATCGAGGCAAAAAGAGAGTGAAACAGCTAGGCAGAGAGAGACGAATAATCGGAGAGTTTTGTAGAAAGAGACGAAGGAAATGTCGAGACGAGTAGAGAGAAAACTGAAGAAGAACTGATTATCTGTACATAAAAATTATTTCTGAAGGAGATAGAGAGAACTAGAAAAATAATGCAAAAGAAAAGAACTGGAGAAAGTGATAAAGAGAAAGCTGAGGAAATAAATTAAGGAAAACGCAATTGAATAATCTTGGGATAAATAGTGGCAAATTAAGTTAAAACACTACAGAGAGAAACTGCAAGAGAGAGATTCGACAAGAAAAAACGGATACGAGATCGACAAGAATCTGGAGGGCAAAAAAAGGTGAAGAAAGACATCGCTAGGACGATCTATTAATTGAAAATGTGGCGTTTGAGATGGTACGTGTATTTTTATGCCGCAGCAATTAGAGTGACAGCTAGTGCGCATTAACCATCCTTCATTACCAATTGCATTGGAGTGTGTAAATGCTATTGATCCAATTTGACTCTCCTCTGGTGATTTAATAATAATTGAAAGGAAGAGAAAACAGATTAGGGGATCTCATTAAATTGTACTAGAAAAAAACCACACACACACATGTGGAGAAGTGACCCTGAATGCAATTCCTTTGCTACGGTGGCTGTCTAACATGAGATGAAAAAATAATGAAAAAAAAAACCAAAGCATCCTTTGGTCTTGTAAAAGCCAGAATTCCTTGGTCTCCTTCCTTTACACTGAGCAATTACTTCCCAATTTCCTTGCACGTCATTCTAACACAAGAATTGAGAGATTTCTTATGGTGCAAAAATGGACAAATGATTGAGCAGTAGAGGTCAAGGGAGTTCCTGAACGTTTGGTATCAGCAATTCCAGAATAGTTTTTTTTTAGCATGAAGCTGTGATTGGCCTGCCACGTGAGGTCCAAAGAAGGACGAAATACTGCACAAAAGTGCACGTACATATTACGCCTGAATCTGCGTCGTAAAAAAAATGGTCCACGAATATATTGATGGGGGAGAAATACGGAAATATATGGAAATATCTTCTATATACGTACATATATAGAAAGGAAAGGATGGCCTTAGCCTCAAGAAATATTTTTTTTTGCGTACTTCGTCCTGTCTTCCATGCTCCGTGCGTGTCTGTCCATTATTTTGAACTGACATTGATTTCACCCGAATATTCCCGAGGCCCAGTATGAGTAAAAGGGAAATACCAGCGCCGCCAAGCCAAAAATTATGTCAGCAGTCTTTCACCAATGACTGTTACAATTGAACGATAAACGGATATTGCCAAGGTTCTACTAAATGCTCTTGTCTCGATTCCTCTCTCTCTCTCCCTTTTCCCCTACGTGGCTATAGATTTCCCCCTTTATTATTTACGAGTTTGTTCAATGACTTTATCGTCAGTCCATGTGTTCTACCTCAAATTTTACGAATGCTCCGTGTACTTCGAGGAGGCCAATGTTCCTCCTATCTTTAGCATTCTTTTATCAACAAATGCGCACATGCTCAAGCTCCCTCATAATAAATAACCCTTCCCAGTGCCATAGAAAGCGGAAAAATTATGTTTGGCGTATTAAACGAGTAAATGACCTAAGAAAACCCTTATGAGCCCCGTTTGCCTGGCATTTACACAAGTTCCGCAGTGCAAAACGTTCCCCCAAAAAAAAAACCGAACTTAATGTCCGCCGGATTTGCCACCGGGAAAATCGCTGACATTAAAAAAAACAAGAGAAGGAACCACATGGACCATATAGTAGCAGAGTCCCCGTATTATTGTTATTACTGAGCTTTTACCGCAAGAAACAGTTCAATCACTGGTGGTTAATGCAGGAGTCGAGGGGTGTAATCAATCAAATGGCATCCAAATGGCTTCTGTAAACAAGTTCTTTCCCCCCTCCAAAGTTCTGCCTACTTGTTGTCCATCATGGGAAAGGCAGAGTCTGCATTATCTCAGGGACAACAAAAAGGAACCCATGCGAAATGCGAGAGAAAGAAAGAGAGAGAGAGAGAGAGAGAGTTCCTCTCGAGTGGCACTTTGGCAGCCTTTTATCGGAAAGAGAGTATACATATATTAAGTAGTGCAAGTCCTGAGAGAGAGAATCAGAGCCGAATTCCGTGGAGTCTGCAGTAATTTAGCGGAGAAAAACATCGACAGAGAGATAAAGCAAAGCAGATTGAGGGGCAGATAGAAATACGGAAGGAGAGAGACGAAAACCGGGTGTTTGAGAAAGCAAGAATCAAAGAGCAAGAGAAGGGGAAAGTGAAAATTGTGAAATAAAAGAGAGAGAAAGAGAATTATATCTGAAGAGGGAAGAAAGAGAAAGCACGAGAGATCAAAAAAGAAAGATCATGAGGGAAGAAGAGAGAGAAAGAGAAAAGCAAGCAAGAGAGAGAAGAAGAGACAGAAAATGAGAACGAAAAAGAGAAAAGAAGAGATAAAATGAGAAAGCAAGAGAAAGAAGAAGAGAGAAAGAGAAAGCAACAGAGAAGAAGAGAAAGCACAGAAAGACGAGAGAGCAAGAGAGAAGAAGAGAAAGCAATAGAGAGAAGAAGAGAGAGAAAATGAGAAAGCAAGAGATAGAAGAAGAGAGGGAAAGAGAAAACAAGAGAGAATAAAGAGAAAGCAAAAGAGAAGAAGAGAAAGCAGAGAGAAGCACAGAAAACAATAGAGAGAAAAAGAGAAAAAAATGAGAAAGCAATAGAGAGAAGAAGAGAGAGAAAGCAAGAGAGAGAAGAATAGAAAGCAAGAGAGACGAAGACAGAGAAGAAAGAGCAAGAGAGAGAAGAATAGAAAGCATGAGAGACGAAGACAGAGAAGAAAGAGCAAGAGAGAGAAGAATAGAAGGCAAGAGAGACGAAGACAGAGAAGAAAGAGCAAGAGAGAGAAGAAAAAAGTGAGAGAGATGAACATAGGGTGGAAGATAGAATGAGAGAGAATGAAGAGGAGAGAGACGAGAGAGACAAAGTCGGAGAGACGAAGAGTGAGGAATAGAGAGAGAGAAAATGAGAAAACAAAAAGGATGTTTTGAAGAGGGCAAACGGAAGGCATAGGAGTTCATCCTAGCGCGAAAAGTCTTATAGGAATATAGTACACCGGAGATAAACCAATCATTGCCAACAATTTATTGAGAAATCATGGGATAACATCTCCCTACAGTTCCGCTCTCAATTTTGCGGAAGTTTCTCGGAAGATTTAAACAGAGCTTCCTGCATCAAAGACAGTAAACGAGATTATTTCCGTTGTTGATGGGCGGCGTGGCGTTTCTCTAATGTTATTTTACAACGTTGATTCCCTTTCTCTGCAAATATCCTCTACTGGCACATGGAATCATTCCCATGTCTTCAGTTTTTCTTTCCAACGATGCAGTGAGGGAAATATCTACAATTATCAACTTCTCTTTCCCCAGCAAATGTGGGTGGAGAATGAAAAAGAATGGCTTTGTAGGGATGTTTTTTTTACCAATCTCCCAACCCGCAAAAATTTCTGAATCCAAACTTTCAACTCTGGCGGCTCATCCTTTTGGATCTTATTAAAAATCCAAAGACAGAGAAAAGTAGAGGATTTACGGATGGACAAGAAAATCCACTTTGCAGAGAATTTGCAAAAGTTTTACCTTTACTTCTTTTGACATGATAACATCCCTGGAAAATCTCCTTTGTATCGTCGTAATTCCCAGGGATTTAAGGAGGTTTCTGACCTCAAGCTGAGCGACTTTATATTTGTTTATGTTTCTCAGTCATGGGAACTCCTGGATAGGAAATAAAATTCAATGTGCTGTGTATTTCCGCTTCAGAGGCCACCAAGTTGGTGTGGATGAGGTCGCGTGTCGCCACGCGTGAGGTCGTAAAGCTCTGGAGGAGAGAAATAAGATCTTGACTCGGACCCTTAAACACTATCCATTGTTTTCGTGTGTACAGGATATACTCACGTATTTATGTCACATATATATTTACATACGTTCTAAAGGTGGTAAAATTCCTTATACAGAGTGCCTACTATATTCGCCACCCCCACCACAGCCCAGATTCTGCATGTATTTTGACTGAACAAAGCCGTTTTTGTAGAATTACAATGGAGAGTTGACCGAAGAGGTTTCCGTCCAATCCAATTAAATAAGGAAGTACTGGCGGTTTTTCCAAAACAAATTTAAATTAATTAATTTTTCAGTTTTCTGGCTGAATTCGAAAATAATCTGAGATGGCAGAAATATTTTTAAAACTATTAGAAACCACGTACAGACGCAACATTTTATGGTTCGTTGAGTAAAAAATATTTCATTCGCAAGGACCTTCACAAGGACATTCGCAAGGACAAAATGTTTTTGTACAATTTATTTATTGGCGCCGCTGAAAAACTGGAGTGATTAAACAGAAAATAATTAATTGTGAAATAAAAATTGCAATTCCATTGTTTTGCGTATTATGAATTGATTTAAGCCTTATTTTGTGGTCCAAAAAGAATAAAACATGTTTTATTGCGTTTATGATAAAATTCGGCGTTGGAGTGCATTTTTAGCAGTTCTTTCTGCCTCCTCAGTATATTTTTTGTCTCAAACAAAATACTGAGAGATTAGCTAGTTTAGATTTGTTTTTTAAAAATTGGCATAACTGCCTTATTTATGGAATTTATAGGAACTATGAATTATTATTCTATACGCATTATAATTCCATTTCATACAAAGTTTTTTTTCTTTCGAAATCCATGTAGTCTTCGTGGTAGTCGAGCCTGACGAATAGAGTTGCCACCCTGTACATCTGGCTCTCTTCTCCGATTTAAAACTCAAGCGCAACGAACCAACACCAAAAAAAACCCGCAGGTATTAAGACCCACCTCCGCTGCCTCAGTGAAAGTATGCTCAATCCATTTGTGGAGTCAAACAAATGTCCAAAATAATGTATTAACCTCATTGAGCAGAAGGAAATACAAAATGAGCAATAATTTCCCCAAAACATTGTCTTTGAAAATTAAGGGCATTTCCAGCTTAACACGGAAGGAGAAAGATAGGTCAAGTTTTGACAAGGTGAATTCCACCCCCCCCCCCCGCAATGAAGGAAATGGATGAGGAAATGAATGAATGAGGGAAAGTAGAATCCAGAGGGAAAAACAGAGGATTCATGATCCCCCCCCCCAAAAAATAGAGGGAGCTTTTCCCCGTAAATGATGGATGATGATTGAACTGAGGAAAGAGTTATTATTAATAAATGCTCGTACAATGCAATTGTTTTCCAAAGAAAAGTTTCCAGATTTATGTGGTGATTACCGGGAGGAGATGAAAGGAGGAGAAAGCTCGTGTGGAGGAGGAGAGAAAGAGAGAATGAAAGGAGAGACTCACATTGAATTCTCGACTATTATTGTGAGGGAACACTGCATTGGAATGCCAAAGGCATCAAGTACAATGTCGGAGAATGGGAAAGTGAATGAGAGAGAGAAAGAGAAATAAAGAGAGAATGAGAGACAGAAAGAGAGAGGAAGTGAGAGAAAGAGA